>UELU01132281.1:0-24926 GCA_900490025.1 Megastigmus dorsalis
CCCCCCCCCCCGTCCGTGCCGTGTCTTGCCTTTCCACCTTGATCTTTCTTTATCTGTTTCAGTTCCTCCTTCGCCTCCTCCAGTAATTTTACCCATTTCTCATTCTTTCCGCTGGCCATTGTTGCCGGGCACGGCTTGTCCGTCTTCGACCTCTGAGACTTCGTTGATACTGGTATACCGTCGTTGTGCCGTACTATTCGGTATCGGTCGAGGTATATCTGCTTCTTCCACTTTTTCCACGGTGGCGCCTGGTGCATATAAAACAGGTAATTATGCGAGAGAGTCCGCGTGTGCTGCCTGCAGCTTGCGTATTCGGACGAAAGAAGAAATTAGCGCGAGAGAGAGAGAAAGTCGAGGGTAAAAACTGACTCTTTGCGACTATTGAAACTAATTATTTTCTCGGAAGTAAGCGGTATTTAAATGATAACCGGGAACATTTTCTCGTTGCGGGGCTTTGAATTAATATTTTCTTGTTGCTGCACGCGCGCGCCAAATGGGATTTAATTTCTGGAAAATAATTTTCATTCAATCAGCTCGGGGAATGCTACTGCCGCTGCCTTTGCTCCCGCGGATTTATTAGCCGCTTCATTCGCGCTTTCATTTTTGAGATTGCCAGAAAGCCCGGGATGTATAATAATTGCAACAAAAAAAAACCCCAAGGTCCACTTTATTGGTTTATCCTTGGAAAGGTTATTAATGCTATTGAAGCTGGAGCAATAATTTTGAACTTTCAAAGTACTTTTTAGTATACGCTTTATATCATAATACAAAGTTAGAATGCTGCAAACTTTTAAAATATCATCAATGGATATTATGTACATGAATGCTGAAGATCTTCGTTATCCAGAGTTATAATTTGTAACAAGTTGTAAAAGGTAAAAGTCTGTGTTAATTCGGTAATTACTCTAGAAAATTACTTGAAATAACTGACAAATGAAACGAATCATTGCGAACACTGTCACTCCCTCGAAACACCCCGGTATCATCGAAATACGCTATAAATCAGCGATCCTTTGGATTTGACCATTCAATTTAAATATGCATCGCCGAGTATAGTTACACTACCCACTCCTATAAAAAACTATCAAACCGAAAGACCCATTGAAATCTTCTCCTTCCTCTCGGGTCCAAAGCGCGCCATATGTCGAGAGGAAGAAAGAAAAACAGTCAGAGCGAGAGAGAGAGAAAGAAGTGACCCTTTTTAGCTGACCCTCGGGGCAGTCCTAACCGGTGCCTCGAAACACACATACAGTACCCGGTCCGCTTATATATATCTAGGACGCTACATAGTTCACAATATTACTACAGTCAGCGGCAAAAATCGCTACGCTTAAGTGGCTCTCGACGTGCAGATATATATATAGAAGGAAAAAGAAAACACGCAAGCGCGGCAGCCGCGCTTTTATACCCCGCGCACACCCACTCACTTACACACCCGACGCGATGCATACAGACGCAAAGGTAGAAAACTGGTGCGCGCTTGCGATATCTCCCGTTAATGATCCGCCATTCTGCAGAGCCTGAGTTTGTATATATATACACGTATATAGTTCGCGGAGAGAAAGAGAGCTGGAAGTTGGCCCGGCGTTGGAGGAAGAAAAAAACGATGAGAGAGAAAGAGAGAGAGAGAGAGTGAGCGAGGTCGAGAAGGGAGAGAAAAGTTAAAAGGAGGAAGACGAAGAAAAGAAAGAAAGGAGGAGGAGGAGGAGGAGGAGGAGGAGGAGATGGCTGGTGGTGGGGAGAGATAGACGCGCTACAGCTACATCCTTCGCAAACCACCTCCTTCTTCTTCCCCGGGTGAATAATGAATTTTCCTCCGAGGAACGGGGGAACGTAACGTCGATTTCGTTTTTCATCGCTTCTTTGAAAATCTGAGGAGCTGCCGCCGTCGGGTGCTGCTGCTGCTGCTGCTGGTTCTGGTGCTGGCGTTGCCGTTGCTCTCCTTCTTTCTTGTTTGCTCTCTTCCTCTACACCCCACCTTTTGCCCTCACCCCTCGAGAGATCTCCGTTCAAAGAGAACGAAAAAGAGGACGATCTCCTTCTTCTTCTTCCTCCTCCTCCTCGGTCTTCAGGTCTTCTTCTTCTTCTGCTTCTTCTTCTTCTTTTGCTCCTTCCAGTTCGTCTTCGTCATCATCTCTTCGGCGCGCGCCCCTCGAGCTGGAAAACTTTCTAATCGAGAATTATGAAAGTTATTTGCTATGCCGGGAGGATAAGGGACAGGGGGTACCAAGTCCGAGGAAATCGACCCGCGAGGAGGGTTGAAAGGGTCTCGGGCAGCAGCGACGTCTTGAGAAATCGGAAAAATTAAGGGGTTCGCCGAGACGGCAGGGCCTTCCTAAGTCACGGCGCTTGACTTCTGATGCTCGATCACAGCGTGGAAAAATATCGGGGGTTTGAGTGCCGCGTGCAGCTCTCTTATCGGTTGTGATCGAGAGCCACCGCTAGGGGTTGGAATGGTAAAGCTGATATGTCGATTAGTAGCCTGACATTTTGGAATTATAGTGATTTTTGCTGATGCTTGAGGATTTCAGAGTTGTTTAGGGCTACTATACTTTAGAAAGATACCTTGTGATCGAGAGAGTTTCCGTGATGTAATTGATGGTATAGATAAGGGATGTACCGAATACTTTGTTTAATTGTGTACCTTCAGTAAATATTTACACAAATATACAGTATGTAACCTTTAGCAGTCCTACTACATTGGTTATAATTATTAACGATGACTGTATTTGCGTTTAAAACCAGAAATAAATATTATCAGGCAAGAAATATTTATTTACCATTATTGTTGACCT
This sequence comes from Megastigmus dorsalis, assembly GCA_900490025.1. Lineage (NCBI taxonomy): Eukaryota > Metazoa > Arthropoda > Insecta > Hymenoptera > Megastigmidae > Megastigmus > Megastigmus dorsalis. The sequence continues at coordinate 2,796 of UELU01132281.1, forward strand.
TTATGGCTCAAACTTTTTGTCTGTGTTTAGAAGAACTTTTTGTCTTTTACGAGATACATAATTAATTACAATTTAATTAACATTTTCAATGTTTATACTTTATTTTCGAGATGTTGTTTTTTATAAACTATGTGAAATTGCATAAAAAGTATAGCGACAAAAAATTCAAGGTCATACATTGCATTGTTTAGCAAACTAATGATTTTAGAAATAGTGAAAAATTATTTTTATCGCATCCAAATTTCTTTGTTAGCCCTCGATTCAAATTACGCAAGCAGCTATACAATTCATCGCAATACCAGTCCTCGAAGAACATCTCCCCGATCAATCGATAAATTAACATAATCAAATAGCCAAAAAGTCCCTGAGCAAATAAAACCTCGTGCGGGTCCTTCGCTTTTCCCCAAGCCGAACGTAACAGTAGCGAGAATCTCTCGCCCCCTTTCATCCCTCGGCGCTGTCCAACTCCACTGCAACGCGCGACGTAAATAACGCCGCCCCGTACACATGTATTTTATTAGGCACGCATAAATACCCTGCTACTTATTTCCCGCGTCTCGTGAAAGGCGGCCGTCTCTCTCTCTCTCTCTCTCTCTGTGTGTGTGTGCGTGAAACAGAAGACGCCCCGGTTCGGGCGAGAGGAGAGAGGCGAAACGAAATGCGCGGGGGATGCAAATTAAAATCCTCGCCATTTTGACGTTTCTTATTTTCACCCGCGGTTCTCAACCGGTTCTTCCCTTTTTTACACACCGACCGCGGTGACTGGAATGTCGTCCCCCGGGTTTTGATTTAGCTGCCGCGAATTTTCGTTCGGATTTAATTTCTCGCGAGAGAGCACGCAAGAGGAGCCTTTTGAGGGGTTGCCGCGCGGCTCGGATTTATGGAGATATGGAATAATTGCGTGGGTTAAAAAGAATTAAAATTAGGAATGTGTTTTTTTTTCAGGTTATGAGGTTTGTGGAGATTCGATGGTTGGATCTGAGAAGGGTGATTAATTCGATATTATATTGATATTTGTTGGTTTTATAGTTAGGATTTGAATTTAGAAAATGTACGCTATTCTTTGATTTGCGCCATTCAATATTTATATCGAAGAGCACAAACATGCTTTTGTTAGTATAACTTTGTTCATATAAAAAGCAGTAATAGATAGAGCTTTTGATGCCAAATATGAATAATTTTTGCAAGAGTAATAAACAATACCATTAGATATTTTTTATCTACCAAATAATGACCATGCAATATTTCTTGACTAGATAATCACATTAAAATTTAAATACGAATGCTTTATTGTCCCACAATCCATAAATCAATGAATAATGCTTCTTCATATTTCATTTGAAAATCCCGTGCCATCGTCGACGCAAAAAAAGACTTCTTATCGACTTAAACCAGTGAAAATAAATAAAGAAGCGAGAGATGGAAAATGAGGAGATGAAAAAATAAAGTTACAAAATATTCCATTTAGCGCATAGAAATTGCTCGCGATATTTCCGCCATCAGCTCTGACCTTGATGTGCCTTAATGGACGCTAAAATCTGCGAGATTCGCCGCAGTTGCATTTGACAACCCCTCGGCTCGCTTTCCCCCTCTCTCGTTCGCTCTAAAAAGAGAAAGAGAGAGAGAGAGAGAGAGAGAGAGAGAGAGAGAGAGAGCGAGAGAGCGGGCGACTAAGACAGATTAAGTATTTTAAATTGAACAGAGGGACGAGGGTGGAGAGTAGAAGCAAAAGAGGGAGAAAGAGCGAGAGAAAGAGACAGAGTGAGAGTTTGTAGAGGGGAATGAGAGATCTTTTTCCTTCCTTATCTATCCAGGGGCTGCCCCACGGCTTTTCCCGAACCCACCCCCGAACTGAAAGACCGGAGGGAGAGTTTAGTTTTTATAATAAAGGGGCGTAATTAATGCCGTCCTATCTCTCTCTCTCTCTCTCTCTCTCCCTCTCTCTCTCTCTTTCTCTCTCTCTTTCTCTCTCCCTCTCCGCTTCGACGTCTTTCTGCATCCCACCCCCTCGCGCAGCTCTATCTTCTTCTTAGCGCGTTTTTTTTCTCTCTCCACTCAGGCTTACTCCGGCGCCTCTCTTTCTCCCTGGCTTATTTCAGAGAAACCGGCATTCGAGATTTATTTAAAGCATAAGTTATTGTTTGCCCAACTTTCGAGAAGCGGATTGCGTATTTCTTATGGTAGGAAATGGGCTTGATTGGGGGGGTTGCTATGTAAGCTTACGTTTTTAAGATGCCCTTTGTTTGATTTACGTTTGCCAAGAGTTCGCGCGAATGGCGAATGATTTCAACAGACTTTTCGTGCAGATTTAAAAAACGGCCTTGCGTTATATATACTTTTAGTGAATAATTGAGTCTGTATAAAATTTAAAGAATATGAATATGTATAATTTTGTATAAAATAATAATAAATATACAAACTATTCAAGTACTATGCATTAAATTACCTTACAGTTTAAAAATGTGAACAATTGAATTGAAAATGTGGTCGAACTTGTTTTTTCATTATTTCAAGCAATTCACATTATGCAAACTTACAATAAAGGATTCGCTTAAAAATTTCAGAGAAGTAAATAATTCGGTCCCATGCATAAAATACGAATGATAAGTTAGCAGCCCATCTCGAGTTGCTCTGGCTCTTTCCAATTTTCTTTCTTTTTCTCTCTCTCTCCCTCGCAACTCTTCCATTTCGCGAGCTCGCCTTTTCTTCGCCGTAGTTTTCCTCGGAGCTCTCCGAAGCGGCCTTTCTCTCCGATCCTTTTTTCTCTCTTTCTTTTTTCCCTCCTCTCTCTACTTTCTTTTCTCTCATTCGTTTCTCCCCCCCCCCCCCCTCTTCCTCTCGGCCTCTGTACAGCCCTCCCTAACTCGCGACTGAGAAGTGCACAATTTTCATTTAAACGCTTTTGTAATGCGCCGACGACTACGAATGAGAATTGCTTCTCTTACTTTTAAGTAGGCTTCCACCCTCCCCCTTTTCGCCCGCGTGTACTTTTCCTTAATATTGATTTTTCCACCCTTATTGTAATCGTTTGTCTCTGGACCTTCCTTATCGGCTATTTTTGCACTCTCCTCCTTTGTAAGCATTAATGAAAAGAGTCTTGGCCCTTTGTGCTTGAAATTGAGACATTCGATAACATTGACATCTCAAGATTTTTTCTAATGAAAGCAATTGATACTTTTTGTAAAATATTTAGTTAAGCCGCGCTATTCAAAACATAAGTTTGATTGTTCAATTATGATTGTTAATTAATAGCGTACGTAATCTACGGTTTTGATTTAATACTATTATTGTCGTATACTTTACGTTTTCTATATATATATATATATATATATCAAAAATTGTATAACACGATTATTTTATGATTATATAAGTGGACGCAATCAATAACATTGAAAACTCCTTTAGACGCAAACTTTCCATCATCATAAAACTTGGCAAAGTCTTGCTGCAAACTCCCGAAATCACAAGCCGGTACATTTCCACGAAGCCTTCAGCGTATAGTCCCGCGCGGCTCAAAATCCGAGATTCTCCGATTAATTCCCATTCGTTCTATCGAGTGCAACCGCTTTTGTAACGGCTCGTCGAGGAGACAAAACGCAAGCGCGCGCGCGCACACACACACACACACACTCACACACGTGTACCTGCGTCGCTAAACCGGCCGCCCATACGTGTACACACTACACTATGACCCTTTATATAAAAAGAGCGCGTAACGTCCGAGAGTTTGCGATAGGGAGAGAGGGGCTAAGAATAGAGCAGTGGCGAACGATGCGAGTAAAACCGGTTCCTGCGATTTTTACGGGGTCATCCGACGAAAAAGAAGGGGTCACCTCTCTCTCTCTCTATCTCTCTCTCTCTCTTTCTCTTGTTTCTCATTGAGGTCAGGCAGAAACGGCTCTATATATACACACACACATCCCTTCCTCTGTTCCGCTACATAGAGATCCCATTCAGCTTGTAACGAGCACACAGAGGGGCATCTGGTCATCGGAAATTAAAAAGCGCGAGAAAAACTTACCTGACCAGTTCCCCGGAGGCCTCTCTCTCTCTCACACTCTCTTTTCTCCTCGCCTTTTATAAGGGTTATGCTAATGCCACTCGCCCATACCCTTCGACCCTTTTTCTTTAGTCCCCGCGTGCCAACGCGCTTATATACATAGATATGCGTACAGGTATATATCGTGGTGCTCGGCGCGGAGAGGGTCGGTCATTGCGAAGGAAACGAGTTTCGGAAATTTTTTTTTTCCACGGAAATCGCCCGTTGTTGTGGATTGCGTCGGGTGGGGGTATAATTATATCCACAGTGGCCGGTAGAAGGTGAGCCGGCGAGCTAAGCGGACGCGATTTTGTTGCTGGTTACGGACGAGGTAGGATCTGGCAGTGCATTATTCTTCTTCTTCTTGCGATTTAATTTTCTCCTGGGAGTTTAGTGCAGTCTTGAGACGCTCGCGCGTGAATTCGAGTTGTTGATTTTTGGCCGAGTTTCGTGTGTCCTAGGCGCGCGTTGACGATTCTCGTGCGACTGGATTTTGAGGTAAGTTTCTGCTGATTTTTCTTGATATTCTCGTTGGCTTACTATTGGATTCAGTGAATGTGCGCAACAGTCTAACTGATCAAAGTGATTAATACAAACATTTTGTTAAAGTTATACTTTATTTCAATAGAGTCTTGAAATTATTTTAATGAATAGTTTTCATCATCTCGGTGACATTAATCAGAAATGATAAAAGACAGTAAATTAAAGTATACTTGTTACATATATGAATCTTTAATAATAAATCTGTAGCAAAAAGAGTGACAGTTTATTTGATTATTATATTTTTATGTCGCATATACTAATGTAAGTTACTGTGCGTATTTCGTCATTGTGTACGATACTTCGAAAATTTTCATCTGAATCACAATGCAAGTGCGTCAACTATAATATGCAAAATATCAAGATAAATCACCAGTACATGCGTCAGTCTAGAACAGAATTGTAGCGTCATTATACTTCGCTGATTGATCTTAGTTGTGATACTTCGCGAGTGTTGCGTTTCACTGTATATTATCGGCTACGATTTTTCAAACTAACAATGACATGAAAAAGTTTTCTTTTTATAGCATTATTATTTTTATAAAGTTAATAATATTCACAGTGTTCACATAAATAAAGTGCACGAAAATAAATATTTCTTATATATTTGGATTTCAAAATGGAATATGCAAATATTCATTGGTCAAACTTTTTTACAGTAAAATTGAAAAAAAAAAACTATTTTGTTCAAGCTCAACCATCGTCTCATCAAGTGATATCAAATAAGAGTTGTAACATTTTCACTGATAATTGAAGCCTTTTCGAAGGATTCCTCATCACTTTCTTTCTCTTCCTATTGGCAATTGCTTGTCGGGCGCAGTCGAATAGAAAACGTATATCTACATCAACCCAAAGAAAAAAAGCAAGAAGTAAAGCAAAGAAATCTCGACGGCAGCAGCGGCAGCAACGGCGAATGAAAGAAAAATCGTGGAAGGAAGCCCCCCCGAACCATTTTGCTCGTCTTTCATGGATCCGAGGGTGGAATATTCGCAGCGATAGAAGAGGGGTAGGAGAGAGAAAGAGAGAGAGAGAGCCAAGCGCAAAAGGGGGTGGCGAATGGTTTTTCTGACGTCGCCCTCGCTTAGACGCTGCACAGAAAGGGGGCGGAAAGGGTAGAGAGACGGACTGCCTAAAATGGCCGTTGGCTCGCACAGCTAATGCCTAAAATATACAAGTCAGAAATTGGGCTGCTCCCGCGAGGATGCAGGGTTTGGGTCGTGCTTCGATGGAAAAGCCTAACGAATTCGGCATAAGGGAGACTCGCCTTCTCTTGAAAAATATCAGAGAGAAGCTGCGTCTTTGGGCGATACTAATCTTGCAAGTTTTGCGGGGGGTAGATGGCCGCGGGGGGTGGCTTTCTTGATAAATAATTAAGAATCGTCTCTCTCTCTCTCTCTCTCTCTCTCTCTCTCTCGCTGATGGGTTCCGAGGCCGCAGCTCTGCGAATTCAGGCTCCCTTTCAATCGCACGATGAGCGTCGAGGAGAGGACGATATACTTTGAAGGAGAGCCTCGTGCGTTTTTGTTTGATTAGCTTCGGATGAGTCTGAGAGAGAGAGAGAGAGAGAGAGAGAGAGGATAAAACGGGATCTCTTTTGAGATGATTGGGAGAGAGGCGTCTTATTTCGATGCAAAGTGGCTGTATCGTTTTTCCAATGATGATGGTGTTGTAAGGAGGGCAATGTTTGGATTTGTGAGAGTTCACGTGCTGATGGGGCTAATTTTAGTTTTGCGTAGAGGTTCGAGGATACGTTTTGTTGCTGGGAGTATTTGCGCTTGTGAGCGAGCGAGCCAAGGGCTGTGATTCTATAATGAACGAATGAGTTTGGAGAAGTTTTAGCTTTTCTTTTGGTTTAAGTGCTGATCACATGGCTGTACACTATTTTTATATTACATTTCCCTTTTCATTATTTAGTATAAAACATTTATTTTCTTTAGAAAGTGGAAAAAGTTATTTTACAGCAATAAGAAGAATATAGGCAAAATGAGGCTTTTCAAAATCATTTACACAGAATCCAGTGAACGTGAACGTAAATCTGGCAGATCAGTAGCAGCAGCAGAAACACGAGTCCGCTCAAACATCGAATTAATTTTTCCCTTTACGGCGTGCCGCTTCCGCTTCCTCTCTCTCTCTCTCTCTCTGGCCCACAATAAAAAGGCAAAGCCGTACAGAGAAGGTGTACCGTCGCAGCAGCAGCTGCACATCGCGAAGGAGGAGGAGATGGAGGAAGTAGAGCTTGCGTCCAGTACAGCAGTTCTCTCGGGCGGGAGACCGGCTCGCTCGCGACAAACTGGTTTTTAAGTAAACAAAACGGACTCGGTGCGAGAGCTGCTGCCGCTGCCGCCTGCGAGCCCACTAACCGAATTTGGAATTAGAGCCGTGGCTATAGGAGTGATAGAGCGAGCGAGTGAGTGCGAGAGGCAAAAGTTCGCGTGCCGGCGGTCGACTTTGCGGATTGAGTTTCCGGTTAGCGCCGCTGCTCGCGAGACCGAAGGAAGGGAGGCAGCTTGTACACGTAATACATCGGGCGCCTAGTCGTCGTCCTCGAGTATAGGCCACGAAGATCGCGGGACGGGAGCGAAAGCACCTCATAGTTTAATAACGTTATTGGCTTGATCTCCGCCCATAATTGTCTACCGATAAATCTCATCTTTGTCATATTGAATTTGTTCGATGTTATTAGGAAATCGTGACGTATTTCATAGGGACGATGGGATATTCCTTCGCCGCGAGGTTATCCGCTATCGACGGTGTTCTGGCTTCGCCTGCAAGGATCTCGCCTTTCCGCACGGGGTTTCTTTGATTTGCGGATATTATTGATCTTGAAGTTGATACACGATATTTTTCGCGGATTTATGTATCTCAAAGAATATAGGATTGCTTGGTAAAAATAAATTTTGCTCCATCGATTAGCGATACTTGTATTGATTTTTCTTTATTAAGAAAGTCTTTTGATCGGCCTTTCCTTCACTTCTATTACCTTGAATTAAATTTCATTGGATCGATTGCTAAGTCGAGTAAAGTCAAATCATTTCGAAGATTTGATTATCGTATAAAATTGCGTCGCGCAATTCTATATATTCCAATCAAAAAACATCGTTGTTATTGGTAAACTGCAAATTTCCAATCGTTGCCATAAAGTGGAATATCAAAGAGCAAACTTTCGGCTACAGACCAGTGAGAATAACAGTTGGCTATAAGGGCAAAGGACGAAAAACATCCGTGAAGAATTGTCTCCGCCCACCTGGAGCGAAATCAGCTGCGCGCGCGTTGCATCTCCTCCTCCTCCACGCGGGGAAAAAGAAATAGCGGAAAAGCCCCGGGAAAATCTCCTTAAGGGCAATTTGCCCTGGGAATGGAGTCTCTCTCTCTTTCTCTCGTCGGTCGATTCGTTAGACCAAGTTTTTCTCTTTCCGAAATAAAGGCAATTAAAGTTTAAGGCGCTTCTCTCTCTCACTCTTTCTCTCTCCTAGTCTTAGCCTGCTCTTTCTCTCTCTCTCTCTGTCTCACTCACTGGTAACGTTTCCGCGACGCGGGGGTGGCTGGTTTTTGTCATTTGAAATATGCTAAGGGGCTGGTGAGCGCGAGCGAAGCGAGGAATGATAAAATGGCGTCGCCCAGACAAAGGGGCGATTTTTCCTCGTCCGCCCGCGCCGGTTCTTCTCTCTCTCTCTCTCTCGACTCTTTTGTTTCCCCACTGTAATGAAAGCTGCGCTCGTCCCTCTCTTTACTGAAGAGAAAGAGCAAGACAGAGAGCGTGTGAGAGAGAGAGAGATAGAAAGGCGAGTTCCTTGTGTCCTTCCTTGGGCGAACGGCTGCTGCCGCTGTCTTTTTCGCTCGTCCGCCCGCGCGCGATCAGAAGAGCCTCGAGTCTTTATTGCCCGGCAGCGCGCCGCGCGAGCTTCTTCAGCCCTGCGCGCGTATACCCTCCGTTTTGTTCTTCCATCTCGTCTCGCTCTCTCTCTCTCTCTCTCTCTCTCTCTCTCTCTCTCTCTCTATCTCATTCTCTCTGTCGCTCTCTCGCTGTCTGTCTTTTTCTTCTGGCGCTGTTTATGTTTGAGCGCGGGGGAAAAAATTAGCCGGGACCGTGATAAATGAGACTGCGCGTATAGCTCCGCGCGAGAATAGATCAATTAATCAGAATTGGGACGCCGCTAGACTAATGCTATTGCGCCGACGTTGTAATACCGGCATTCGAACGCCACTTCCTTAATAATATCAAACTATTGAATGAAGATGTTATTGTTAATTTTAAATAATTTACGAGTGGCAACAAGACTCATCGATTGTTGGCTTGTCTATTTTTAATTTTTATGCATTTTATAAAAACGATTCTTATTTTATTCCATTTTTGTAGCAAGATTAATTCGTAGAAGAAAATTCGTTCGGAGAAAGAAAGACGAAGCAAAGTACAAACAGAACAAAAAAAATGTAAAAGAAAAAAGTGTTATTTCAATTGCTTAATCTCTGCTGTCGTCCGTCCGACTGTACCATAAACGCAGATTGAAGCCCAAGCTGTATACACCCGCTATACATATATACACGTATAGCATTCGCGAGAAATCGATCGAATAGCCCCGGAAATCTCGTGAAAAGGGCAATAAAACTTAAGCTAAATAATCCGTTCATCGACGATTTGCACTTGCCGCTCGTAAATGCAAGCGCAAGCCCCGCAGTAGTGTTCTATAGCTCTCTCTCTCTCTCTCTCTCTCTCTCCTCCGTCGAATTCCGTCGTAATTCCGCTTTCCAGGCGGCGGACAGCGACGCTATTGCAAGGAAAAAGAGAGAAAGAGAGAGAGTGAGAGAGAGAGAGAGAGAGTAGAAGACGGAGACGTAAAGGGAAATTTATTGCGATTCCTCGTGTACTTTTTATTGTGCGCCGCCATCCGTAGCTTTAAAATTTTTCCTTTTTCTTTCCTCTCTCTCTCTCGCTCTCTCTCGTTCTTTTTGAACCTTTAGGGGCTTTAATTGACTACTTAAAGTTTAATTTGTGCGACGAAGGCATTTCATTCGATATAGTTATGCTTATTACAATAAATTTCTGGAGTTCGAGAAAGTGCGTAGTAAAATTCATCGTCGTTTATATTTATGGCCAAGTATTTGAGCGACTTTCAGAATTTTAATTAATCTTTATTATTGCAAGTATTTTATGTACTAATTACATAAAATCATTTATTTATCATACAAAATGTATGCTGGTTCTTTTTATATCTTCGGCTTTTAAAGAAATATTTTTATATACTTCTTGGTTGTGCATGCACCAAAATCATATAAAACTTAAATAAAGATGGTGATAAAATGCAAAAATCGTAAGCAAAGTTGATATTAAACATTTAATTTTATTGAAATAAACGTTTTTATCTTTTCTAAAGTATAAATAATATGAGTTTTAATGAAATTTCAAATTCCGAAGCTAAAACAAAATCTTAACAATCAAGCTTTAGCCATTAAATTTTTATGATCTATAATTATGTTCATTTCGCTTTGATTAAATAATGTATAGTTGTATAATGTATTCCAACGGGTACAAAAAATTAACTTTATATTACGCATACCAAAGTCACTGGTGAAAGAGAACCGTCAAATACGAAAAATCATGATAAATAAAAGTCGGTGGACGAAGTTCGCGGAATCCAGCGGCGGCTCTTCTCTCGCTCTCGCTCGACGCGATACTCTGGAGCCAGTATAGCTAACGAAAATTTTAAATATTCGGAAAATCCCGCAATTTCGTATACGCGCGCGCGCTCGAGAGCGAGGAAAAATATTAGCGTATTCCCAGAATAAAATTTAGCCGCGTGCGGCGCTCTGATTATAACAAGCGCGAGCAATCAAGTCCCGTCGGAATTCGAAATCACGCAGTCTCGCCGTGGAGCGAGCAGAGCAAGAGAGAGATACAGAGAGAAAGACAGAGAGCAAGACAGCAAGAGAGAGAGAGAGAGAGAGAGAGAGAGAGAGAGAGAGATTTTCATCATCTTGGACGGGAAGAACCAATTTTCGGCGAGCGGATACAAAAGAACGCAGCCGTGGAATGATTTGGATGGCATACCGGCGAGCGATGGAGTAAAGGGACGCTATAGGGCTTGTATTTTAAGATTCACCCTCACTGCTTGCTTGCTTGCTTGCGCGCCTCTCTCTCTCTCTTCTCTCTCTCTCTCTCTCTCTCTCTCTCTCTTTCTCTTTCTCTTGTCTTCTTATCGACGAAGGGCGGATGGATTTTTCTCCGGAGGGACGAGATCGAGGCATCTTTCTCCATTACCGAGGCTCTCTACTACCCCCAAGAGCCAGACTTTTGAATATTTTCCCGAATGAAAATATACCGAGGAGATGCTGCTCCTGCTACTGTACGAGGCTGGGAACTACTGCACGAGCAAGTATTACTCGCGCTACGTTGCTGCGCAGAGAGAAGAAAGAGGAAAAAAGGGAGAGCGCGGAGTATTCGGAGCGGGAAAAAGAGCGGAGAAATGGAGCTTCTCGGGATCGTCTTTCTTTCTTTTTTGGGGGAATTTCTTGGACTGGAATTTTCTAATATTCACTGGAAATCCAAGGCGAAACTTGCCTCCTACGTATTTTTATTGTGGAATCTAGGGGAACGAAAAAAATTTAATTAGATAAACGAAACAATTATCTACTGTCAACTATCATAAACAAAAACTGTACTGCGATGAATCTTTACGTATCAATAATGGAAGAAAATATAATGTAGAACTATAAGCTGTTATAGGGTGAGCCGAGAAACTGTTCAATTAATGACTGCAGTACAATTATGGTATGCTTATAATTCAATATTTTTACATATTTTGAATATAGGAAGGGTTGAGCAATAATACGAATCGCAGTTGTAATGAATTTCAAAGAAATAATTGTTATAATTGTTTTTGTTTTGCGCAATCATTTATCGTCACACTGTTAAGCACTTAGCTGACTATCCTACTGTGTTATTTGTTTCCTCATTGGTTACACGCAAAAGATCAATTTATGATTTAAAATATTCGATCAGCTCGTCGATATGCATAACGCGCAAACTGTATAACCATCTCGAGTTGTTTGCCCATCAGCGGGCGAAAGAATGAATGTCGAAAAATTAGCTTTGGACAAGAGGCACGCGACTAGTCAAACGAAGATGTAAACACCGCTGGCGGACCGCGCAGTCAAATGTTTGTGTTTGCGTATGTATATATGTATATACCCCTTCGAACGTACTTCTCTCTCACGCTCTGTCTCTGCCTCTTCGGCCGATTCGAGGGCTCTATGAGTAGCCTTGAAATCGAGACGAGGGGGTTCGCGCGAGGTGTTCGGCCAACCAACTTGGAGTAATTCTAGATGTTGTTTTGCGGGATCAAGGGGAAACACCTTGAAAGATTCTTTTCTTCTTGCGGATGCTGCGGAGGTGTGTGTTTTAATGGGTGTACAAAGATATGATGCTTGACTATGAGAGAAGACTGTGAAAAGATGCTTGTGAAGTACAATGATGGCTTTTAATGTTTTTCTTTGATGGATGACGGAGTTGTGCGATACGAGTACATGAAATGTAGAAGATGTATACATATACTTGATGAACAAAAATATTGATTATTTGAACTGTGTGTTAAAGATAGAAAAAGATGTACACTTATAAGTTAAACATTATCCTTAAAAATGTCAGATGAATGTTATATCAAATCTGTAATAAAAGAAGAACTTGATTGTGCTTTAGCGAAGGTAGAAAAAGCCTCTGCAATTTATTTAAACTCAACTCAACGAATCCCAACAATCCAAAGAAAATCCTTCGACGAAGCTCTCCCGTGCACCATCAATAAATAGCGCCAAAGAGAAAACGAAGGAAAAACGAAAAGATGCAGAAAACGGCGAAGAAAATAAAAGCCTTCCATCGCAAAGACTCTCGGGACGCACGAAGCACATTATTCAAAGTCTCGGATAGTCGCCCCTCTCTCGGTTTGCTTTCTCGCGCGGGGTCTCGCTCTCCCGACCCCTGGGTAAATTTCGAAGACCAGAAACGACTCTTTCGTATTTTTATTGATTTGCCTTTCGCGCGCGCCGCGTAGCCCCAAGAAGGAGAGGGTAACAGGGGGAGGGGGACCTTCGAGACCGAGGGAGACGTGGAAGGGGTGGTTCGGCAAAGAAGTAGCGGAGAGGGGCAGTAGTTAAGGGGGCGCCAACCGCCGTTCGTACCCCCACTCGCGAGTCGCGAACCCCCCCATCGACCCCCTCTCTCATCTTCCACGCGGTGTCCACCATCCCTTCTCCACCTCCACCTCCTCCTTCTTCTCCTTTTGATCCCCCACCAGCAGCGGCTCCAACCCCCCCACAACTTGTGTATATGTGCTATATATATGTTTCTTTGATACCGAGAGCGTTTTCTCTCTGTCGGTGGCTTTGGCTGCGGCGCCTCGCGAAAGAAAACTCGAATGTAAGGAGAGTGCGCGCGAAGAAAAGAAGGGAAAATGCTGGCTAGCTGCTCTGATCTCTCTCTCTCTCTCTCTTTCTCTTTCTTTCGTTTGAGCTGAGTGGAGAGCTCCGAGAATCGAGAGAAAGATGCTTCTGCTCTACATAAATCGGTTTCGCCGGGGATAAGATCCGCGATTTATCGCCGCTCATTGGGGAATTCGACGAGGATCAGCTATAAGGTGGAGTAGCGAAAAAGTCGTCGACTGCTCGGAAAGTTTCACTTCGGATGTGTCTCCGTTCTTTTATTTTTTACGATATTTTCAGTGTGAATTATTGTCATACTTACATTATTTGATATTTGACATTTAACGATATTTTATTTCATTCTTTATTTCATCTGATAAGATATATATATACGTACATTCAAAATATTTCGTTATGTCTAAATGAAGTTTTATCTTTAGAAAATTTTTGAATTAATAAAAAACTATACAAATTATTGTAGTACATTATAAAAACAAATAATTAATGAGTAAAAACTGATGCGATTTGATGACTCTTTCTTTTGCTTATAAGTATACCAACAATAAACTTTCTCTTTCTAAAAAAAGAATGCATACAACGTTGGAGTATTCGTATCGCTTACAAAAAAGAGCCACCCTCATTCTATCGACTATTAATTATACCACGTATCCGCATCAAAAAAAAAAAAAAAAAGAAGAGAAAAGAAAGAGGCAAACCGCATTCCGCGTAAACACACAAAAGCCGCGTTCAAACATCAGCACGGCTACTCGCCTCCCCCGAACTCTCGCACCCGATAAAATCCCTCTGGATTCTTTCTCTCACCCCCGAACGAGCAGAAATAAAAAAAACACACACACACTGCACAGCACCGCTTAATCGGCGTTAAAAGAGCCGCTGAAACGCGAGACTGCAAACAGAGAAAAAAAAAGAAGCGTCGGACGAAGAGGAAAAACTCGCGGCTGCATGTGAAAAAAAAAACGAGCGAAAGCGAGCGAGGCATCCGCGCACCGGTAATGGATACGTATAGCTTCACCTGTGTGTGCCATAGGCGGGCGCGAGAGCGTGTAAAAAAAGGGTAGAAGGGTATGAGAGAGCGAGGGGGAGAAAAAAAAGGCAGGCCAACCACCTGTTAGGGAAAAAAACACCCCTGGGGAATCTCTGGCTCTCTCTCTCTCTCTCTCTAGTGTGGCGCGTGCCTGGGATATCGTTTGAGTGTCGCCTGCCGAGGGTCTCTCTATGTGTGTGCGTTAAGTGGCTCGCATTTTTTATTTCCCCGTAGAGGAGCCCTCGGGCTACCAATGGGGTGTGAAGGACGCCGGAAAAAATGTTTGGGGTGCGAGAGCGAGGACGACACGACGCTGACATTATCATTATGACTCTGTGTGTTATGCTATGCCGCTGCTTCTCTCTCCTTTTTTTTTGGGGATGGGGCAGGCTTTTAAGTGGCGGTTCATTATGTGGGTAAGCACTTTTTTAGTGGACTGAATCAAGGTGGGTTGTTTAGCTGGGAGATTAATTGTGGGGCTGCTTGTTACTTTTGCTTTTTTTAGGGATTACGTGGATTGTTTATTAGTGCGCTCACGTTGAGTAATTTTATTTTGATGTGATAAATAATGGCGGTGTTTTACTAACTGTTTTAGCTTCTTAGTAAATATTTAAATATGATTAATTATTTACTTTTTTACATAATTTATACGATTTTAATGGAATAAATAGAAAGAGTAAGCTGTTTTTAGATAGAGCTTTATTTTTGTTTATTAATGTGCTTGTGGAATTAATCACTGAACATTATTCATGATTGTAGTTGTTAATGTCATAGCTGTGAAATTTTTTTTTTCCTTATATTTTATAACATTATAATGATTATTATCATGTGTCTCTATTTAATAGATATTTAATTAAGTGCGAAAAGGTAAATATTTATAAAAATTTATTGTTATGCGTAGAGCATAAAAATTTTTAGCGCCCAAAGAGTTATGTTATTTTATTTCTCTATATTACGTGGATATATGTTATCGGTCATATTCAATTGTACATAATTTCAATGAAGTTACTATTTTTTTTATTCCGGAATGATCAATACTAGTTTCATAAATTATAAATAGTAGACTGTATTAAGCTGTATTATTATGTATTATTAACTGTATTAGAATAGTAGATCAATTATTAAGCTTAGACTTATATTTTTAACTAAATCTTGTAAAATCATGTTGCTAAAAGTAGAGTTATTAACGAAAAGATTTATAATACAGTAGAATATTCAATATTTTTTGAAATTTAAGCAATGAATATGAAATAGTATGGCTTATCTTTTATTATAAATTTAGAGGCTGAATAATAAACTGTTGGTCCGTTATCTCATTAAAAACCATTCTAATGTAAAATACATTTCACATTTTTAGATTAAAAATAAAATTTGGTTATTATTAAGTATCATATTTCTGAGATACAAAGGTTTATTAATACTAATGACTAATATATAATTTTTATAAAAATATTGAAAAGAACAATAATTATTTGTTTATTGGAAAATAACAATTATATCATCCGCTCTTATTTGTCTTAGTTTGATTATACACTGCCGTACACATAAAAAACATTTTATAAAATAAATAATTTATGCTCTGAAATACACTATATTTATTATTACTTGAAAATCAATCTCTCGATTTCACTATAATATTCAATCCTGCGAAATAATAATACGAATTTGTATTAGTTTATACTTTAATGAAGTTCCCTTCGTGGTACTGACGGGATCTGCTACCCGTGCGGTAATCGCAAGTTTCCTCTCTTATCCGTCTACAGCCAGGACGAGAACCACCGACTGAAACTGCGCGGAGACTGGTGCCATCAAGCGGAGGGTTGAAGAACTATCGACGCGAGGAGGCAACTTCACCAGTGCAGCATTTTATTTGCCCAAGTCCCTGATTCTGAAGAAATATTACATCCATAAATGAGAAAAATAACATAATGCATTAAAAAGATATTATATTACTATGATGTAAACAACAGATTTACTCCAGAAATTTAAGATTTCTACAGCATATTCAATTCATGTTTTGTTAGTATTTTATATTTTGCCAGGGAGAATAAAATATTGATTATTTATTTTATTGAAAATATTGATATCAGTTAAATTAATTAAATGCTAAATTAGATTTTTAATATTAACAGTTCTCATTGTATGACAATATATCATACAAAAAATTGGCTAGCAAATTCACTGTATTGAAATGTATGTTTACTTCAATAATGAATTTTCTTCGAATGAACAATATTATGCTATAACAACAAATCTATCAAATTGAAAATTGGTTATAAATAATAAATTTAAACATTCATTAAAATCCCGCTGAAATTACAATATTCAAATTTTCATCATATTTGAAGGACTCGAAACAATTTAATTATGCTATTATCCTACAAAATGAGCAAAAGAAAGGTATAAGTATTATTGAAAGAGCAAAAATGACAATGTATTCATTCGGTAAACAGTGATTTTCGAAAATAAAATGGTATTATATAATGTGTACGTTGAAAACTGCCCTGTTTACTTAAGGCAAATATCATAGGGCTATTTTTAAAAAGTCTCTTGTTTACACGTGGTTATTGTAAATAGAACAAAAATAACAAAGCTCTGAAACACGACTTTGCGTGCACCTGTGCACTCTCGCTGATCAATAATTTAATACCAATAACCCGTTGCAATTACTGCTATAAAATATGTACAGAACCGCGAATTCACCCAACCGTCCAAAGTACGCCTGCGTACAAAACCTCATACGCAAACAAAGCAAATACAATCAACGATCACTCATAAACAGTTCGTTCACTTCTTTTTTTTTTCATGAATCATCGCCGACTCCCGCAATTTTTCCGCATCTCCCGGAAGCTCGTAGTGTTGAAGTAATAGGAAGAAGGGTCCCGTCAAGGTAACGAGATATAGCCAGCCACAACTCCAGTCGCACTCGAAACTAATAAATTCGGTAAAATCCAAAGTCGCCCCGCAACTTGACTTAAGCGAAACAAATGCCCAGACGCAGCAGCAGCAGCAGCAGCAGCAGCAGCCAGCGGCTTATGCTCGAGCGCCTTAATGTACAGGTAATCATGTAAAACCGTGCTTACTTATCTGCAGGCTAGCAGTAGTAGAGAGAGAGAGAAAAGCGGGCGGCCCTCCCGCCGCGAAGCATTCGCTTTTTAACGAAAATTAACGGGCCCCCCCTGTCCGAGATTCTGCAGATGCTCGCGCGTAATCTAATAGCCGCTAAAGTTATGCTCCGCTGTTTGCTTGTCTGCTGCTCTTCTCTCTGTGTACGGGAGCTGCTGCCTCCCGCCAGCGCCAACCACCGGCTCTTTTTCTAATTTATTATTTCGACCGCCGCGCAGACAGCCCGCCGTGAGCTTCTTGTTTTCTTCTTTCTCGTTTACCGCCGCGGCCCTGAGATATAACTTCGGACTCGAGTTGTATGACTGCACTGGAACGCATTCTGGGGGGTTCGTTGCTCGGTTTTGCGAGACTTTTTTTGATGCTTTGTCGTGCGAGGATGGACTCATCGTGGAGTGTTTAATTTAGAATAGGATATAATAATTCAATCTCGGTATTAGTTTTTATACCGTGGTTTTAGGCGAACTTTGTTAAACTTCGTCTGACCAAATTCGACTATTTTCTACTGCAATGTGTACAAAAATATTTTTAAGAAAAAACGTACAGGATTAGTTTGATTCTGATTTATCATTTAATTGCAGAAATGATCTCCAACAGGAAGAGCAAACGAAGGTGTAAACGAACTTATCGATTAAAATCCCTCAAAGAATTCTACAAAATCCATAATTAACCAGCTTATTTATAGGTATATATAAAAAGGCGTATAGAGCTCATTTCATCCTCGTTACGAGCGCTCGGGCCCGCTTATCTAGCTTGGGGTCACGGGGAAAATCGCTCCACACCAAGCGGTATATACATATATATACGGCATCGTCGCCACTACTTGTAATATCGGCGCGAGTGGCGCGCCGCCTCATTGGACGAGATGCAATGAAATTACTCGCCGCCGCCGCCGTCCCGACGCTCTTGATAGATTAGTCTATACAGCCAAAATTGCACCGCAGGGTTATGTTATATGGCGCGCTGCAGTGGCGCGGTTACGTCACTTTTATTTATCGGCCACTCGATGTTGCATCCACCCGCTGCTGCTGCTGCTGCTGCTGCTGCCACCGACGCTCCCCACTCTCTCTCTCTCTCTCTCTCTCCCGTTGCTGCTGCTGCTTTTGATAAATAATTAGCGCGAGAACCATCGAAGCTGAATTTGCACTCGGAGCTTTTTTCGGGTGCTTACTGAGATTGACTCGGGCTTTTGTTTCTGGGTTGTGGTTGTGTAGAGGTACAATTTCGGTGCTGGATGGAAGAGAGGACATTTCGATTTAATAAAGTCGTTTTTTGCGTCAGGCTCTATAACTTTATTATTAAGGCATATTTGACATTTTATCCATATATTGTGTTCGTATAAGTCTAATTATTTAAATTCTTAGTTCTGGAATGCTTAACAAAGGACATTTACAAATAATGAATTGATAAAAATGATGAATAATAATTAGGGAATATATTATTTCATTTAAATTTTCCGTTTGTATGTTTGCAGGTCTCGCAAATTTTACATTCGTAAGTTGTTGAATTGAGTAATTATTCCTTATGCTCTAGTATTCGTCATTCATATATATCGTTACCTAATTTAATATTCTTTCTATTAAGCATCAAAGAAGTAGACCGATCGCTTTTTTCCAATACACAAAGTTAATGAAATACACGTGAGCGGCATCTGTGAAAGCTTATCGAACTGCGGTAGCTGCCAATCTATAAAATGTATTTACTGATTACATTGTATTTATATTTTAATATAATTATTAATTTGAATAAAGAAAATTTATTGGCATTTAATTCAAACATTGTTGTTGCTTTATTAAAGCAGCGGAGAAAAATTAATTACGATTTTCATAATTTTATTAAAGCTCGCATATTTTATTGATTTAAAAATAATAACACTTTCATTTTTTATCGAGTATGAATATTGACGTTATCATATAAGCCATTTTATTATTATATATTCGTTTACTCAGAAATATTACTCTTTAATTATTTGTGTACAATTTTCATTATGCGATAATTTGTACAGTTCAATTAACATAAAATTATGTGATGCTAAGCGACCGGAGTAGAACTTTCGAATAATATATTTACTATTTTAAACGTTAATGAATTAGTATATTTAAATGATGCTTATATACAATAAACATTTATGATCCAAGTACTATATATATATATATATATATATGTATTATTTGATATAGTTAATCATATAAATTTATATTATTAAATAAACTATGTGATATGGGACTAGAGGTAAAGTCTTCGATCTAATAAAATGATCAATTGTCACTACTATCCACAAACAAAGTATTTGTGTGTATATATATATATATATATCATATATGATCATATATATATGGATATCGCCGCTATTTGATGTACAGAAAATACTTTGGAAAACGAAAAAAGTAAAATCAATGTATACCTCCTTGAGATTAATGCTTGGTTAGCTTCAAATTAATTATTATCACCTAATATGGAAAAAAACTGTATATACGAGTTTCGGAATATATTCAGGCATTGTGTGCCTTCAAGGCTATCAGTATAAACATAAATGATATATCTATAAATAGAGTAGAGTATAAACTTAAATAAATATATATTTATTTAATTTTTTATTATTATAATTTTGCATATTTATTAATACGAACAATTCGAAATTTTAGTATCACACAAACTAATTTTAATTTTGTAAGTATAGAATACTGTAGAACCCGGTTAGACTGGCCAATATTTTTCAAAATTATTAACACTTTTTAAATATTTTTTCATTCGTACTTTAAAACGTATTATTTTACAACAAAAATCATTCTAATTCCCATCCCTTTATCACCCCGTCTATAAATTCCCTCACGCGTGCAAATTCACGCCCAATCAATACTGCAAACCAGCAATTTCGTCAAACCTCTATATAAGTATCAAGCGAAAACTGCGAAGAAAATTACACTGGCGCACACAACGCACACAGAGCGTTGTACCAGGCGAAACTATTTAAAGGAAACAATTACAGTCGCGCAGCGTGCGATGGTGGGTGAGCGGGGTTGGGGGTTGGGGGGGGGTGGCTCGTGCGCTTATTTATGGATTCATATAATCGAGCAAACTAAATAATAAAAGGGCTTTACACGAAACAACGACGACGACGACGACGACGAGGAGGAGGAGGACGATGAGGAAGACTGGGACTGGAAGTTAGCAGCGCGGCAGACTTACGGGTAATCACTCGTCGTCGTATAATTCTTGCACGCTCGAGAACCTGCTGCTTATGTACGCGCGCGCAGGATATGTATACACCCTGGAAAATTGATTGTCCCGAGGTCGCTTATTCGAAGGGCTGCTGCCGGTGATCTATCGCTGGCTTTAGAATGGGAGGCTTATGCTATGAATGACTGTTTCATTTCTGGTGCGGAAAAACTGGATGAGTTTGGGGGAAAAAGTGGAGAGAAGTTTTTAAAAATTAGTATTGTTAGCGATAAGGATTGTTTGAATGATTTTTTTAACATAAAAAAAGTTTAGTTTTCTGGTAAAGAAATTCGTGATTATTGAAGATCTGCGGTTAAATGTCCGTATCGCAATAGATATATTAAATTTCGATACAATGTACATTGAAAAAAATTAGGTATTTCATCGTTTTTACATTTCAATCAACTTTTTTATCATAATTTAAGATTTTAGAAAAGTAATTTTTTTAAACGTGCAGGGAATTCATGGAGTCTACGTAACACTGCCAAAAGTACATTTGTATTTTTGCAAAGATTATATGCAATATGAGAGATGCACGCAAAAAAATATTTTACGTACTTTTAAGAAACGATCTCTCATTTATGCCAATACACAATGATTCACTAAAAAAACATTAAGAAAAAGTTGCTTTCCAGCCGCGTTTCTCGAGGCTAGTGAACGAGGTTTGCTTAATATGCAGCTTTCAGTAGTAAGGGACGTGGATGGGTGGGGCAAAAAGAGCGAGAGAGAGAGAGAGAAGGTGGATAGAGGCGAGAGGGAGAAAGCGGGCGTGTTTCATTTGTCAAGTCGCGAAGCGACTATTTGTAATTTTCTTTAACAATGACATTGCGTTTGTATGTATACACGCTCGAGCGCATTGCGTAAGCTCTTATACATTTTGCGAATAAATGGTCGTTTCTCTCTCTCTCTCTCTCTCTCTCTCTCTCTCTCTCTCTCTCTCTTGTCGAGTGGAGTGGAAGGAGAAATAGTAGTATCGATCCCTCTGTGTTATGAATAATTGTGCTCGAGTGGGTTGATTTGCAAAACGAAGGCGGAAACATTTAGCGTTGTTCCATACTGCGAAATAGAATGGAAAATTGTTGGTTTTTATTTTAATGACTGCAGTTTGTAGGGCTCCGTATCTGCGGTATAGTTTAATTTCTATTATAAACAAATTTTATCTTATTTTGTGAGCTTGCCCATGTAAAAAAGATATATTTAGATTCTATTTAATTTATATATAGAAATGGAGTGGTATAATCTGTATATAAATTATATGCAATTTCTATTAAATAAAAAAAAAAATTATAAGCAAATATAATTTTTTATAAGTTATTCATTAAACAGATTTATAACAAATAAATATAGTAAATACAATTAAATATAATCTTATTTCTTTTTCAAACAAGTTTGGTGTTATCAATTTATCAATGCTATCAATTTAGCTGATTCGCTCTTAAACCTGTTTGTTCAAAATGTGGAAAATTTGTACGGTTTAGAGAGGTGTTTATATAATATACATCAACTTACACACATGGCACAGGCTGTACGACGATGGGGACCATTATGGGTATGGTCCACTTTCTCGTTTGAAGATGGAAATGGGTATATTTAAAAAAATTAATCCATGGACTCAATAAAGTTGATGTAGAGGTGATGAATACTCTCAAAATGTTAAATGCTTTTTACATATTAAGAGAAAAGGTGACTGTACATTCGTATGAAAAAGAATGTTTTGAAGGAGTGTTAGGAACACCTGTAAAGACTACTTTGACAT
>UELU01132351.1:0-18102 GCA_900490025.1 Megastigmus dorsalis
TCTCTCTCTCTCTCTCTCTCTGGAACTGTATATATACACCTGCAGCGCGGCGTATATATATATACGAGGTCGTCCAACACTCTCAGCAGAGCAACAGCAGTAAGAGCAACAGCAGTAAGAGCGACCCCGGCGCCATATCGCGGCGCGATCTATCCGCTGCGCGTATATATGTATATACACAGAGTTGGAGTACGCGCGATAAAATCAATCGATATCCATCGATTATATCGATCGTTGGCGCTGGCTGCAGCGGCTCGCGCGCCGTAAATCATGTCGCGGTTGTGCTGCTCGAGTGGCCGCTCGTTCGCTCGCTCGCTCGCTCGCGCGTGCAACGGGCTCGACCAGTCCTACTGAGAGAGAGACAAGAGAGAGAAGAGAGAGAGAAGAGAGAGAGAAAGAGAGAGAAGTGGGTGACTGGAGTGCGGAGGAGACAAAAGAAAACGTAACCCACTTTGCGCACCTAATGGGGAATAGAAGCGAGAGCCGCCGCGTGCGAGCCTGTCGCATAGCGAGAGACCAGCGAGAGACCAGCGAGAGACCAGCGAGAGACCAGCGGGAGAGGAGCTGCTGCGGATGTGCACGTGCGCGCGAGCCTGAGCTGTTGCAGGAGTTGCCGAGATTCCCGTCGCTTGTATATATACATGTATAAGATGAGCGACGCTTCGACCGCGTCTCACTTGCCCGATGGCTTCGCGGTGGCGTTTACTTCTAGCGCGTTGTTGTTGTTGTTGTTGTTGTTGTTGTTGTTGTAGTATGATGCGTTGCGCAAGTTTGGTAAGGATCGTGTACCGAATCGCTGATTTCTTAGCTCGCAACTACTAATCAGCATGAACATAACGTAATTTCTGTATGTTAATTGATAATATGTCCGCGTCTTATTTGTAATGATTGAAAAATAGACCAATTTTCTAGCATATATATAAAAAACTTATTCGAAACTCAATACGTTTGAAAATCAAGAGTCGCCGATGAGAGCCGTGAAAAAGAAAAACGTAACTCGCACGACTCTCGACTAAACCTCGCGAAATATACCGCACGGTATAGCGCACGAATATATCCATCCTTCGCAACTTTCCACCCAGGAAACTCGAAATGATATGCAGCGCTAAAAGCAGAGCTTAAAACACACAAAAGGCCCCACCGCAAAGTCCTAAATTACTCGTGCGCGCGCCAACTGCTCGCGCTTACGCAGAATATCCCGATATATATGCACACCTACATCTCTCGGCTTACGGGTCATGGAGCGTATTATCTCGCGCGGCTAATCTCGCCGAGGAAGAAGGTCGCATAGACGCACGTGCGACGACTGCGCCACCGTTTCTCCCGTCTCTCTCTCTCTCTCTGTTGTTATACAGCTTATGCGCATGTACAGAGTGCGAGCTGCTAATATCTCGTCGCCGCGGTGATGATTCGCTCGGATAAGCCGACGTGTATGGTATTCTCCGCGACTCGGCTCGCTGCTCCCCGCCCGCAGGCAGGGCTTTTCACGAAAACCGATGCGCCGAGAACGAGGCTCGACGTTCGCACCGAGAGCTGGGCGACGCGTGCACGCATTGCGTCGAGCGATCTTTTGTGCGCGCAGCGATGCTCGGTGCTCTTGATGCGGGGGACAAATCGCCGCGATGCTCGCTCGGGCACTTGGCTATTCTCTTTCGAGTGTTTCGGTGTACCGCGCGCGACGCAGCCTCCACGAGACCCCGAAAATACCGAACGCGTGAGCGATCGCTGCTCGTAAATGTCGCTCTTCGCGCAGTGCCACTTCTTTATGCCTCGCTTTTGGGCATTCCTCGATAATACCGTTACTCGCCTCGTTAGCACATCTCCGATAATAAATCCAGTCTTTTTTCGTGATCAAGCTGCATACCTATATATATACACATGTGCCATCATTTGCGAGTAATTGCAAGTAGGACCCCAATAATCTGGAATTATAAGAAGTAATTTTAACAAATGAATTATATCTGCTAAGGGGGTGTATAATAACGCGTCAACACGCGGCAAAAAGAGGAAAAGATCGCGCAGCGATTCCGGGCACGTCTGTAATTGAGATGTCAGTAATTGGAGCATTTAGTCTGTATAGCGGCGGAGCCACACTTCTGCACAGTGTAGTTTAGTCAAAGCGCTACTTCCGGGGAAAGTTTGCCGAAGCGTGGGTGGGGAAGGGGAGAGGGGGGGGGGAGCATTTAGCGAGTGATTAAATGGGAAAGCTAAGATTATTTAGTGTAATTAAAGGGTAACATTAATTGCGCTGAATAATCGGTGCGCGCGCAATAGTGGCTCGTAAAAATAAACCTCCTACTTTTCGACTCGATTAACGGTCGACGCGTTAATGCGACTTTTCTACGTGTCGCGATCATTGAGCCATCAATTGTTGATTGTTGATTTTTCAAAATTCTATCGAGAATCAAGATGATTGTCAATTGCGTTTGCGCAACTTACTTGTGGAAAATTGCGTTTAAATTATTGAATATACGAGTGATGAAGGATGATCCTTTATATACGCCTACTTTTTTTTAACGATTCAATGTAATAATTGAAAAAGTGATTTTGTCTAGTAAAAGTAAATCTAGCACGGATACGGTAGAAGCTATACTAAATAAATAATAATTCAAAGAAATTTCGTTCTCTCGCGATCGCTAACTTTTTTTTTTACCGCTAATACACAATTATACAGAGATAGAAAGGCATTCCGCTCTCAATTTACTGTCTCTTACTGTGAAATCCTTCTCCTTTGTTGCAAATAATCTTCTTCTTTACGCGGAAAAAGGAGTAGGAAAGTTCATTAGTTCGGCGTAATGTATATAGTTTGCCTTCTCGACGCATCGGATAATGGGATAGCAGAACGAGAATTTTCGATGGTTTGTAAGTACTCTCAAAAAAAAAAAAAAGATGAGAAAACCCGCAATTTCTCGTCTCGTTAAAAAACGAAAGATTTCACAAATTGCTCATTATTACGTTATAATCGGGGGCCCGAGGTATGCCAATCAAATTAAACCAGATAAAATTCTTATAAATTTTTATACGAGAATGGGAATGAAGAGGATGGACTTTCTTTAGTTTTCTCGTTCCGAGAAAAATACTCACTTATATCCATTATCATTAGCTTCAGAATCGAGGCGAGTAAATTCTATTTGCTATGGCTTATTTATCAATTTTCTATTTCAAAAATGGCTTCTTAATAATTTAATAGGGCGATATTCCGGTAATGTAACGTTCAATCTCGTCGTTTAAAGCCAAACGACTGTTATTAACGACAGCTAATAAAATCATTGAAGCGGAACCAAAGTGATATTTGTGTGTAGGAGAAAGAGAGAGAGAGAGAGAGAGAGAGAAAAACGAAACTCCCTAATGTCGCTCGAGGATGGCTCATTTGGTTCTGAGGAAAGTATAATACCTAAATATGCGAAGTCGTTCGCTCGACTGTAATAAGCAGTAAAAGCCGCGGCCATTCAATGAAAAATGGGTGGTCGTAAAAGCGGAAAATGCTATAGAAGAATGTCGATTTTAAAGTGAAAATTTTATTATGAGATCAGTGAATTTTGACGATTTCTTATTCTTATTCATGAAATATTAATGTTTTATCACATATATTTTCCTTTATTATTATTAAAAATTTTATCGCTTTGTTGAAATATTATACGAGTTATGAAGCGGCGGAGATGACAGCGGATAAAGTTTATTAACTTGGCATTAGACTTAGTCTGTTGTAGGGAATTGAAATTTTAGTTTATAATGTGTGTTGCAAAGACAAATAGGCATTTTGAACGGTAATTTTCTTTGTCAGCGGTAGAATTGCTATTTTCAATGGCCTTATTTTCCCGTCGCGTCTCGACACATCGCGTACGAGTCGAAGCTCATCGTTTTACGGGAAACGCGCGCGTCTACGCGAAAGAAGTAAGCGCACGACAGCCGATGCTGCTTTCATCACAATGGCAAAATGAATTTATGACAAACGATGTGACACACGCTGTCATTGTCGACACCATCATCGCTGTCCAAAGAAAGGTCCCGCTCGATATCCACGCGGTCGATGAGATAAAAAAAAAAGCGGCGGAGCTCGAATTAGCAGGCGATCGGCGCACCGAGTGCAAAAAGTTGGTGCGCGCAGCCAAACTTTTCCATTGGCTCGGCTCCACCTGCTCGCAGCGAAGAAAGTGCAGCACATCGCGGGGCACATTATACACGCCACACCGATGATCCTGATCCGCTTGTAATTTGCGCGCCCAGTTCTCCAGTTCTCGAGCAGTCGCGAGCAGTTCTACCAGCAAAATGGGTCGCTCTTACGGGCAGCTCGGCCAGCTCTCGGCCAACTCTCGGCTATCGCCTCATCCACACTTTCACTGATTAGTCGCGTGCTTAATCCGCTGCAGGCCGTGTGCGTGCGAAGCGGCGTAAGCTCTATACTCTTTAATGACTCGGCAACGGGCATAAGACCGGGAGTTGGCGCCTTCTCCTCCTACTGCAGCGCGATATCGGCCTGCGTTTACAGTTAACCTGCTAGCTATCTTCTCTCGTTTATTTTTTTCTCCTCTCCTCGCTTTTTCTCTCGCTCCTTTCTATATAAGTCAGCTGTTGCTGCAGCGTCGAGTGGATGGTTGCAGGTGTACGATCGTTTTTTACGCCGATTTTCCCTCGTCTTTTGGGGAAAGGCTCGCCGTTCGATGCTTACGAGTGGGTGCCGGAGTGCGTCTTCTGCTCGTTGCCCGATGGGTTTCCGTGGCCGCTGACCCGAACGGACTTTCCAAGAGGCCGACTTTTGCTCCGAATACGCGCACATTTTCTTGGACTCTAATATTTAAAAATTGCAATTCACTTAATTTACCGCTATTCGATTAATCACCAATAATATAAGTAGGCAAACTTAACGACTTGCTTCACTGTGCAAAGAACATCGTTATATTGTACTCCGATCCACGATAAGCACAGCTCGTTTTCAAAATATTATTAGAATTAAAACGTATAAAGAGAAAACCATTAAAGTTCGAATGGAACTCGAGTATCATCGATAAAACCAAGCTTTAGCGTAAAGAAAAATTACAAATATATATTTTATCATAGATGCTTTACGCAAAAAGCCTCGACGACTTGTCGGATCATCAACGCAAATATTGTTAATTACAATCGTTTGACACACACACACACACAAACACACCTCGAAAACGTGCGTAAATCGTCGCTGCAAGAAAAAAAAAAACTCTTAGTACCCGCGCAATTATATGCATTTGTGAAAGTTTATCATTTCGCGAAAGACTAGAGGCGCGTACAAACATTACCTACATATCGCATGGTGCAAGAGTATATTATACCTTTCCTCGTAAATTATTCAGAAACGTAAATATGCTTTAAATGATTAAATCCCGTTTTGATATTTTCTGCAGATATACATATATATATATACACACGGAGGCTTGTTGGCTCGCGTGATAAAAATTCTGCATAATATCTTCTGTTTCGCATTACGCGATAAATACCAGTAATAATTATATATTCTACAGCGCTAATGGATTATTAGTATTTCTTTTGATTTCGCGCGTGCAAGAATTCCGGATGATAATCAAACTGTTCTTGCTAATTATATGCACGATAAATTTGAATTAATGCCGTGTAATGCATATGGAATTACATCGGCTGGTATTTATTATATATCGTCGATGCAAACATCGTCTACCGTAGTTCATTATATATATATATATATACAAACAGCGGCTCACATCTAAATTGTAGTATTTCAGTGACTGATTAATTTTCAGAATCCGAAAGCAGATACAAAAATGCAATTGGCGCATTATGCCCGTCATACGAGTACTCCAGAAATTATCTAACAGCCAGCAGTGTACTATCGCTCTCCCGTATATAAGCTCAGCGTACCGGAATAGTACCGAAACCACCACGAGTCAGCGGGACCCCCTCGGCTGATTTTTCCGCATGCCACACACACATGAAAGCGGCCGGACCACAATCGCGCGCATGTACGCATAATATATTCATCGAAGTCAAGACCCCCACCTCGTCGGGCTTACTTTTTTCTCCTCTCCGTATACGCAATAGCGAGGACAGCAGCGCACTCGAGCTAATTAATTTTTCCTCTCCAGCTCCGGCCTTTCTACAAAATACGCGCTTTTTCCCCCTCTCCGTGAACTGAATTTCCGGGCGAAAATATTTCATTCGCCGCACGCGGCTTATCCCCTGGCGATGGGCAAAGCGCAATTAGCAGCAGCAGCAGCAGCAGCAGCAGCAGCAGCAGCAGCAGCGACGGCGACGGCCGCTATAATTACGCGTGGATTTAACGGTATGTGTTACGCGCGCGCGCGGCGGCCACTGATGAACGAAAGCTCCTCGAAATATTTTATCCACCGGCGGGCTTATTCGGTCCAAATAGCTCGGCTCGGCGCGTTTAGGTCGGTTACACGTGCGCGCAAGCCAATCCAGGAATTAGTCTCGTCATTAACCTCGACATCGGGATTTTCGCGAGTTCGTTATACGAAGACAAAAAAGGGCAAAAATACGCGGCGGCACCGAGAGAGCGGTTGATTTTCGCGATTTAATGGGTCACTGCCGTCACTGCATTCGCCGCTGTGTACGTGTTCTAATGATGGTAAGCGTTGCGATGCACGTGATTCGCCGTCTCTGTACCGGGCGATACCGGCGGATTATGGGTATTTGTGCCCTGTTACGAGATTCAAATGTATATATTATTTATCGGGTTACGAGGAAGTTATCATTTGCGATTGGTTATTGGGTTATTTGTACCGATTATCGTTGTACGAACTCGGTAAGCTAAAACTATGGGTATAAAAAAAAGTATATCGATGTGGGAAATGCTGGTTCTCGGTGAGGAAATTGAAAATAGGTTGCTAAGGTCGAAATGTGTGAAAGTAAGTACTTTACTATAATGACTGTCGAATATTTATAACGTTTTCGTCGATAAAATATTCAATTTCGATACGTACACACACACACATAGAGAGAGAGAGATAGATAGATAGATAGATAGATAGATAGAGAGAGAGAGGGAGAGAGGGAGAGAGGGAGAGAGAAGTAAGAAGGGAAAAAAGGTATTATGACAATCGCCGACAGCAGCACGCGTATAAGGTACCCCAGGAAGAAATAAATCGATCGGTAATAAAGCAGCAGCAGCAAGAGCAGCAGGCGAACAATGCCCTGTAAAGTAATGAGCGTCCGAGCAGCGCGAGCATTTACGCAATAATAAAGCACGAGCTTGCCCGACACCGGTGACAGCAACACCAACAGCAACGTACAGCGCGAACGCAGCAGCGGGCAGAAGCCATATGCGTGTACATGTACGTGCCGTCGCTGTTCCCTGTGCGAAAATGATCCCCGAGTCAAAAAGAACGTATATGCATAGCTGGGGACACAGAGGGAAAGAGAGAGAATATAAGATACCCGATACGGGATAAAAGTTGAGCAGCAGTCTATATGTATTAAACACAGAGCGAGGCCAGGGATACGGCGGCAGCAACGTCCTTGTGCGTGAGGGCGCGAGAAAGCATCCGACGCCTGCACTGCACGTATACATAGGTATACATATATATCGTATACAAGGCTTCGATTCGAATCTCGCGTCTGCACGCTAATGGCTCGCGAGCGTATAGGTATACATATACACGTGCGAGAGTGCGAAAAGCACGTCGTCGTCGTCGACACTCGTGTGCGCGAGCGGCTCCGCGCGACAGAGAATGGACTGGAATTCGAAAAAGCTAGATCTCGAGCGATAGGCTGGCGCGCGTGCCGTTGCCGCTGCTGCTCGCGGGGACTTTCTCTCGTACATGTGGTGCGCGAGCGCGAGAGAAAACGACCACTTGTCGCCGCTGCCATTGCTCCTGTAGACTCTTGCTGCTCGATCGGCGATGCCGATCGCGCGGCTCTAAGGCCGGGGCTCGATTCATCGGGGGAAACTAATCGACGCTGCCGCTGAGCGCGAGAGACGATGTCGCGTGGCTGCGGATGGGCCGAGTTCCGAGCGAGTTCGGCCTGTTTCGCGCCCCGACGACCTCACTGGAATATACGTGTATTTATATGATTTATATGATAACTCGGATGGATTGGACTGACTCATTTCTTTTGCAGGGGGCGAAACCTGCTATTGCTCGCTCTATCGCAATGTTTTTCTCTCCAGCTCGTTTTTACTCGCCTGTACCGCAAAAGGAGCGCATATAATGCCAGCATAGCCGCAGATCTCACTTTTCCAATTGAAAACGTATAAATATGAATTATAGAGAAATTCCCGTCGTCGTAGGATCAATCAGCGCGTACGGACGCACACAAATCTAGAAAGTCAAAGCGGGACTCCTGATTGATTCGAATCGGAATTGTTCGCCGCGCGGTGGTATCCCAAAGCTGTTAATTATTTTAATGTACAGCCGCTGCTGCTGCGCCGCGGTGCAAGAACTACGTACGCGCGCGTGCATTCCTCTTTCGCCTGCATTTCATTCTGCGACTCCACTCCCCAACTTTCACCATGTGTGTATATATATAGACACATTAGATAGCGCGCGTTAGTATTATAGCTTTTAAAATTGCAAAAATATCGTGATCATTTTCTCCGCGTGGCGACGGCGCTAAATTAACGAGAGTGCACAGCTGTGCGCGCAGGTGTTGTCGACGTCGAGGGCCCGGCGATACCGCGTTGACAATTTTTCGCTCTATCCTGTACGTACGATAAAAAGAGATTGTTTCCGATTCGACCGGCCTTGTCCGATAGCTACTACGCGAAAGTTCGTATGTGGAATTCGCGCGAGAGCTCCGCGTTATGACAAACGCCGCCAGTTGCATCGGGTATCTTTTTTCTTTTCGTTATCGAGCTCGAGGCGGTTCTTTTGTTTTTGGTTTGAGCGAGAAGTTGGACGAGGTGCAGCGAGGGGCAGCGGCGCGGTGATAATGCGTGCGCTGATTAAATTTTAATTAATGCGTACGCGGGGACGCATAAAAGTTCATTTTCATAATGGGGAGGGCCGCGGAGTTGGCGCCGTTGCTCTTGCCTCGGGGCCATCCTGTGTTTTATACGCGCTGGCTGCGCGACGGTCTTTTTCGCGTGCACTCCTGAAAATTGCTGAAAGCTCGATTTTTTCCAATTCCCCTCGACGACCATTCGGGTTCCGGAATTGCGCGACGATTTCCGTGGAAGTTGAATTTGAAATACGGCAAAGGATTAAATTGCGCAATGTTGTACCTCGTGCGTAATCAAAGCAAACTTGGAAAATCCTGTTACGACGTTAAGGGCGGATGAATATATTTCTTTGTGGAATGCACTTTGAGCCGTGTGTCCGTCGCTTAAAAGAAATATCTGCGCTCTCGATAAAGTCTGTTTACGGCGCAGCGAATGTTCCCCTTGATGTTTATCCGACGTTCGAAAAGATCTCGTACCTGTATGAAAATTGTTTAATTGTGCGATAATATATATTTTTATGGAGCCACGTATAGGCCACGTATAGCCGCCGTACATCAAGAGTGCAATTAATACGCCGCGAGAAACTGGCCGCTGGTCCGAGTCTGAAAAAGCTTATCAATTAAAATATAATTGTAATTGTCGTTATCATTACTATAATTATCCGCGATGATAGCATGAAAATTAAGCTGGGAAAAGAATAAATATAATGTATCCCTCGTCGCACACGTAGTAGTAGTAGTAGTGGTAGTTGTGGTAGTAGGTACACACAGCAATAAAATCGTCTAGCTTATTAACTCGCGAGCTAATTATAATTGCTGGCGTATATGCAGCGAGAACGCGCGATAAAAATCAAATAATTCCATAACGACGTTCTTTCGATCTCGCTGACCGATAAGTGCGCCGATATAAAACGCCACTCGTGGAAAAAAAAAGACATTATTGTACATCTTGCACTTTCTAATTCAATTTTTGCCACGCTCCAAGAGCAAAGCATCCGCTTTAAGTAGACGCGCGGATAATATCGTTTACTGCTGCTGCGCGGGGGGAATCATCAACGTACCGAATTAAATCCGCGCTTATACGAGGCTCGAGACGTAAAAGGATTGATAGTCCTTTGTTTGCGCGCCGAGTCGCATGAGTTCGCGTACATATATAATACATAGCATACCGCTGAGTTTACTTTCGAGTCTTTAATAAAGGTCAGGGTGAGTGGGTAAGGACGGAAAATCGTTGCGGGGAAGATGATAAGCGGGGGGAGGACTTCCTCCCTCGGTAGGATGAAAGAATCGCGGGGCCAGCGGTGCTTTTGCCGAAGGTGCGCGGTAGGCGGGGGTAGAGAGAAAAGTGATTTTCCTTGCCGAGGCGTAGGAGGGATGAATAAGGGAGCTGATGCACCTGCCGCGGCCGCTGAATCAAAGGAAGACGTACAGCGGCGCGGCTCTAGCGAAATCAGGTTACGGCGCCGACGGTTAATTGGACGCCCTGTGCGCCGAGTCGAATCATATAAGAATACTTATATGTGTAAGGGATGATGCTATATTGGCCAAGGGATTTTGTTGCCTCATTGCAATTTTTGCGAGCAAGCATTTCTTTTTGCGTTCCGATTATGCGACGCCCTTTCATTTTTTTAATGCCGCTGCGTATATATATATAATATATAATACGTCTGAGCTCTTACTTGCGCGGCTATGAAAATACAGATATTATATTGGGCGAACGCGCGATCGACGGGGTATAAAATTTTTAGTGCGCTGATCACGATACAACAATAGCGACGTATTCAATTGTGCTATATCGCTATTGGAATCCCGTATAATTTGACAATCGACGCGGTGCCATATAAATCTGCGGCTAGCTTTTATAGGTGACTTTTGATTCGCAATAGTGGCCTGATGCATGTACATATATATTTGACGATATAATCACTGACGTGAATGTGAACATTTTCGTACGCTCGACACATTTAATGATTTCGTTAAAGGATCCCTAATAAACGGATTTGGTAACAGTACAATTTAAATGAATTTTATTGTCTTTACGGCAATTTCTCAATGTGTTAATACTGTTATCACATTGGGTTTAAGAATTTGTTAATTTTTATCAAGTATCGCTTGATGATCTTCTTTACGACAAAGTATCACATTATAATCACATTATAATATTTTGTTTATCATGACCACTTAAAAAGTGCTTTTAGAGGAATCGTATAATTTTATGGGCGCGTTAAAAGACAATAGCTCTTAAATTATTTAAATTGCAAGTTTGAGCTGTTCACGGTGTTACAGTTTCTACTTAAAGCACTGCAATAAGAAAGTTCGCTCACTGGTTAATCAAATTCTCACAGTCGTGAAATTTTATGCAACAGTAGCTTATAAAAGTTATAAATTATTTTCCTTCCTTATACTTTATGAAATTCAGTTCCTTTTTTTCACAGATTCCATATACCCGCAAAAAAAACTTCAGAATCGTGCAACAATTATATTTGAAGCATTCGTAATGATACCGAAGAACCGATATATGGATCACGACGATCCATCGAATACGACAAAATTTCCTGAGCTAACAAACGAGAAACCAATCAAACGTCTCTCTCTCTCTCTCTCTCTCTCTCTCTCTCTCTCTCTCACTTAGAATATCAGACAGCGAGTAACGTGGACATAGGGTCATTACCGCTGCGACATCATCTCATTTGCTATACACCAGGAGAGCCGACCGTCGACGAGACTCACGTATTTTCGCCAATTACCGTTATTAGCGAGATCGACATTCTTTCGCGACCGCTTCATTAATTATATTGGGATTATTAAATTTTTGTTCGGTTCCTTCTTCTTTTTAGCCGCGCGCAACCAGTAATTAGTATGCCTTTAAAAGTTTTGACGTAATCCGACAAGGCGTTTAAGACGAATTTTCCGCTGGCTATATGCTCATGGAATTCTTTCTTACCTGGTCAATTAATTACGAGAAAGCTTAATTTTTGCCGCGCGTATAAAAAACATTTAGTAAATATTTACAAGCACATTTTGAATTAGTCGCTTTGGACGAATAAACGTTAAACTGGTTACAACCAGGGATGGCTAATTAACTTCCATGCAACGGCTGCGCAGACACGTACTCATTTAAAATTATATATACAACAAAATCCTGCGCTGATGTTAATTTAATCCGTTGAAAACGCGTTCGGCTATAAAATATATATATATATATTATCGAAGCGAATTTCAGTTCTCGGCAAATAGAGGTATAGGAGAGCTGGGAATGAAAAGTAGGTGAGAAGTGTATAGGTTTCGAGCTGTGTAGGCGCGCGCGCGAGTGAGGAGCGAAAGAAATTAGCGAGTCCAAATGGCTTATTTGAAAACGATGATACACACACACACACACACACACACACACACAGAGGGTGCAATAAAAGCGCCGCTCGTCCATATACAGTATACAGGCAGTAACACGAGAGAGAGGGAGAGAGAGAGAGAGAGAGAAAAGAAGAGTAGAGGACGAGGTAATCGCGCGCTCGGTGATTATTGCGCCAAAGTAATTTGGCGCGATCGAGATAATTGAGATTGAAATCGCGCCGCCGCGCGTATACGCGTATACATGCACACACACTCTCTCGCCGGCCGCGATGCGCGAAGGGCTTTTAATTAAAGTCAATTCTACGCGATGTCGGACTATACGCGCTTTATCGCCCGCGTATATGATTATATGTGGTTCTTTTTTTTACTCTCGCATGTTCTTATACGCTTAATAGATGACCTTGATTCGTATAAACGCGTCACTGACAAAATGCTCGCGCGCATAAAGAGTCCAAGAGCGTTACATGCCCCCCCCCCGTAATTTAGCTTGGCGTTTATATGCTTAAAGAAGCTATATATGCGGATCGCGTAATCAAATACCTTATACAGTTGCAATTTTCGCCGCAGATCTCGTTTACTTTTTGAGGGGGGGAAGGAATTACACTTTTACACGCGAGTTCGTTCGCCTTCATCCAACGGTGCAAGGCTGAGGAGAACATTGTTGCTGTAATAATAATGTCTCTTAAAAATCGATCACGGCGAAAATGCAATTGCGGAAGAGTAAAGGAGATGCGAGCTGATCCAAGAAGAAGCACGAGTTAAAGAACGTTAGGTGTACGAGACTCGGGTGCAGTCGGTGAGATGCCATTGTTGAGAGCTTACGAGTCGAGCTTGGGCGCTGTACTAGCGAGGTTACATTTTCTTTCTAATATCATCGTCTTATCTTAAACTAGCTCTTTTTATTTTCAAGTGTACGCGATGTTATTATTGGCATACAAGTCTTCAGCACGGGCAAAGATCTTCTACGTTTTCCTCGTAAATTAATTTATTCCGCGGTGAAAAATGTAAATGAAAAATCTTTCAGGGAATCGAGTTAATATTGTAATCCTTGATAAGATGAATTAAATGTTACTATGTCAACACTTTTAATATTATGCATCAGGGAAGAAACTCATATTTTATGCCACATCGACGTATTCCGATCGACCCGATATGAATTTATTCTATTCAAAGCCGATTAAAATTAATTCCACTTGGACTGTACGAAATGCGTGCGCGCGATATGAGTTAATTTGAAAAAGCCATTAGCTCATTTCACAAGCGTTTCTATACTCGCTCGTAAAACCAATAAAATCACCCAGCTAAAAGGTGTTAATTAAACGATTAGGTCGAAGAAACGCATCGAATGAAAATTTATATGGAAATGATCCTATCTTATTATTCCCAGCGTCTTCGCCGACTATCGCTTTATGGCTCCCGCAAATTAAGGCAAAAAAATGAGCTCTCGGTGGAGGAAGGAAAAAATGGTTACGCGAAAATTTCTCCTGTCTCACCGCGCGCGACCTTGAAAACGTAAGAGAAGAGGAACTCCCGTTCCTCGTTAAGAAATTCCCCGAGTCTTTACGATCCCGCAATTAAGAGCCTCTCTCGACCGCTTGAATTGTATGGAAATTTCGCAGTTTTGTTCAGCGTTACCGGACGATTCTCTCTCTCTATCTATATATATATATAAACGAGGGTCCACTTAACGAGCGGGGGAAATTTCGCTCTCGCCGAATAATCGATCGGCCCGCCACGATTGTACAATCATATACATGTATACACGCGTGGCGGAGCCGCCGAGGAAGCTTCCGTCGCGCGTCGCGCGTGCACTTTCCAAAATCCATGCGCTGCACACGCGCCGATGTCGCTACGTGCTCTGTTTAATTTCGCGCTCACCGCGAGCGTCGCCAATCGACTGCTGCAACGCTCGAGACGCGTGTACATGCGATTTCATGCTGCTTTCATCCGAATCGGTGATCGGCGAAAGACATTGTAACCGCGAAATAATTGACGGCAATCGAGAAGTCTCGTGGCGAATTTATTAAATTTCCACTGGGTAGAAACTTCGAAGCTCCTTCGCTTGCGTACAACTGTAACTTAGATGCACGATTAAAAAACAGACAGCTGATTCGTACCTTCGTCCAAAAACGAATAGTAGATAGTTCAACTTGGACGAGTTGAATTCCACTCGTCACCCTCCAACCTGAAATCTTCGATGCGGAATCTCCCGCGCGATAGACGCGCTCCCGCGTCAAAATGCAAAAAAGAAAATAAAAGAAAGAAAGAAAAACTAAGGAACGAAAAGAAAAGTGCAGGCAGGGCACGGCTCCGTAATCCCCAGCTGCGAAGCACTGTTACGCCTACCGGTACATCACGCAACTGTACATATATACATGTATATATGCACACACACACACACACATACGCGGCTCGAGCACAGTTTGCGCTCTCGATCTTCGAAATCTCAATCGACCACTCGACGCTTCCACGCGCAAGCCCCTCTAATTACACCAGCTGCTCAAGAGTCCGAAAAGTTAAAAAAAAAAAGAACCGAGTCTCTTACACGGGCTCGTCTCGCTCGGTGAGGTTCGCGCGCGCGAGCTGCATGTAATGCATATAATGCATACGTAAAAACGGGTTGAGGTGCCGGTAAAGCGTTCGCGCTATTACGGCTTGTACAACTACGGGGGGTACAATGTGGATGTGTATATACGGGACGGTGCGGACGTTGAGTACGTGGATTGCAGCTTTGCTTCGAATTTGTATTACAGGAGAATAGGATATGGAAGCGGGATTATATTTTGGAAACCTAATTACCCGAGCAAACTGCCGAATTTCTGAATATTTCTATCAAAGAAAAGGCTGCTACCTAAAATACATTCGCTCGTTTCCTAGAATATAATGTAACGAATTTATGAAAAGATGCTGAAAATTTACTATATAGCACAAAAAATTCGGAGTGCACGGACTCGAGTGTAACGGTAT
Organism: Megastigmus dorsalis; assembly: GCA_900490025.1. NCBI lineage: Eukaryota > Metazoa > Arthropoda > Insecta > Hymenoptera > Megastigmidae > Megastigmus > Megastigmus dorsalis. Next base: position 15,226 of record UELU01132351.1, read on the forward strand.
TAACGGTCAGCATTTGTTTTTTATCTTCAATAATATTGCGAGATAAATTACGATGCTGGTAGAAAAACGCAAATAAGCGAGCATAATATATATATAACAGAAATAGAGTAGCCGATAGTCGCGGTATCGTAAATTGAACTTTCGAATTCCGCCTATTGTTCAGTTGACGAAATTCATTAATATGCTTAATCAAAACGTCCACTAAATTATGTCCCTCATCCTTCCTTTCTTCTCTCCAGTCGCGCGGTCTATGCATCACCAACTCGCTCTACTTGTTACGGCGCCCGTTAAAGTCGCCGCCGCCGATGCCGCCGCAGCAGCAGCGCGAAAACTTCTCTGGCTCCGCGGATTGAACTTGCTACTCTCTCTCTCTCTCTTTCTGCCTCTCTCGCTTCTGCACAGAGCCGTACTTACTCTTTTTTTTCGGCATCTATCGTCCGTTTTAGCATCCTTCACAGCTGAAGTCTTCTCTGTTTTTTTGATTTTCTGTTTCTCGACCCGCCACTTCTTCTTCACTTCTGTCCATTAGGGCCTGCGATCGTTTCTTTTTTTTTTTCACGCTCAACGCCCGTATATACGAGACGGGCGACGTAAAGTCGATGAAAAGTTTCCAGGCCGTGGTGCTACTCGTGCTCTCACGGGATCTTCATTGCCGGCGGAGATTTTTTTTCTTTCCTTTCGATTTTCACTGGAGATTGCACTTATTTATTTTTCAATATCGGCTATTTCGAACTGCCACTTTAACGGTCTGTTACATGGATATTTTGTTAAATTGTTTTTATTTCGAACTTTGGGGGCTTGGGACGACGTTTTGTTTCTGTCAATTATTACACTAGATTAAATACATTGAATGGCATATGTAACAGATAAAATTCAGTAAGCTCGATCATATATAGGTCAAATAAGGTACCAATTTGCATAAGCATCGATTTATTCAACGAGGAATTATACAAATGATTAATATTTATGATGTACATGTACAGAATTTCCATTGTAAGAGCGAAGAAATCAATAAGGCATAAACATATGATGGTTGCTCTAACGAAACTTTTTTTTTCGTATATTGACAAGCGGCTGCCGTGGCTTCGTCATCAACCAATCGGCTGCAATCACAGCAGCGCGAATTGTTAATAGTCGCTAATGATAGTGACGATTGTTTATTTACTTTTCACTGTGGATGATAAATAATGCGCCGCGAAAAAAATATCCACAGTAGACAATGTCCACAAATCTAGACTAAATCGATTTATTGTAATTCGATGTTTTCTTAAAAGCCGTTAAAAAAAGTGACAAGGTTTCTTTATAATAATTTATTTTGTTGAGAAAATGGCGTTACTCGTTGCTTCAGCTGTTACGTTTTTATTTGAAAAACATACCCACATACTATTTTATTGCTTATCGACATTTCTGAATATCCTAGAGAATAATTGATGATTTGTGAAAATAAATCCAATAGTTTTTTTAGTTAACGCGCAGTGCTATTAAGTTACACTACATGATGGAAACACTTTCGACTGATGCAACTACTTCAGATATGACTGGATAATAACACTTTTAACATTTAAACTATTTTACAGTGTAAAGGAAACTATCTAGAATAACAGAAGGAATACTATGCATATAGACTACATGGTAGAAACAATCGTATAATAAAATATGCGAATGATTTACATCTTATTACTATCAAGTTTAATTTTAAAAAATTTGAGTTTTGGATATAGGTGGATTGAGCCTTTCCTCGACCAAATCAACAAACAAGTGGATCCCTATCAAGTAACTGTATTTACCGAAGGAAACCGCAAATCTATTTCACAATCAGAACAAATTGTCTTGAATAAAATGATAAATAATTTTCCAAGTGTCGTGATCAACTTGAAAGAGTTAAAACCATCACATGATGATGCAATCCTAAACTTGAGCATTTTCAAAAATCCCCGAAAAGTGTCACTTTACATTATACTCCATCGCATTACCGACCAAGACAATGATATTATTCAATTCAAGCGATTGAATATTTTCATCGATTTATTTGTAAAACTCGGATCAAGGTATAGACGACCACAATGTATTGTCATTTCATTCGATGCTAATCATACTCTGGTGCATTATTTCGAGACGTTTCTTCAATACGCTTGGAAAAAGAAATTTCTCGACGTGACTGTCTTTACTATTCCTAACATAACTAATTCCTATGTATCATCGATGGTTATGATTGACTATGACCCCTTTTCTAACTGTCATAGAGCAAACATTTGGCACTCTGAAATTATAATTTTCCCAGATAAATTAAAAAACATGAATAAATATCCTGTAAAGACACTTATGTTTCAGCTGAAGCCATATATAATGTACACTCGAAACAATAAAACTTCTGAAATTGAAGTAGATGGTATTACCATCCAATGGTTGCGTGTTTTATCAGAAACTCTTAATTTCACTGTTGAATTTAAGAAAGTTAAATCCGAAGGTGTAGGTATTATGGTTTATAAGATGATACAATTACTAAACGAAAGTACAATAGATATGATTCCATTTCCATTTCTGTACTCTTCTTTCATTAAGTACGATCTTGAAATGAGTACCAGAATTAGTTGTTTCCAATATGGTGCCTTGATTCCGTTAATATCGCTTACTCGTTTCAATTTTATTTTCGAAATGTTCAGTTACACACTAATTAGTATAATAATTGCGGTCACTTTTAATTTTATCGCACATCTATTGAAGTTTGACCTGCGCTACTGGAACAGTACTTACATTATACGTCTTCTGTTCAATTTTCCCGTCCCACGTAGTCCAAAGAGTTTGAGCGAAAGAGTGTTTTTCTTGACTATTACTGCGGCAGCTTTAAAACATTTTGGAGACATGTATCTGATGCTT
>UELU01132396.1:0-19499 GCA_900490025.1 Megastigmus dorsalis
CAATTACCTTACACTAAATAAGTCCCTTCACGACCACGCAATGAGCCGTGAAGGGATTATTGTTCGTACTTCTGTACGCTAGGTTTGGCGAAAAGCGCAATGCTTACTCGCTTTACTAGCGTACAGTGCTACTTAAAGCACAGCGGGTTGGCCGGAGAACGCGATGCTCTCCGTTTCAGCCGCGAAGTAAGGAGTCTCTCGTATCTTTACTCTGCACGGGTTCGTTGACGCTTGCACTAAGTGTCAACGAATCGGCAGAGCCTTGGAGGTATAAGGAAAATGAAAAGCAGGATATTAAATCAAATGATCAGTATATTAGGTGAGGAAAGCTGATACAAGAGTGGATGTCGAGTCTGATTTTGGTCGCGCTTTTATATCCTTGTTGTGAATCGGACATCTGGCGATTTCCCTCTCTCCTCGTTCGTGTGGCTTCTTCGGCTATGTGTTCGCTTGATTAGCGCGAACATCTCGCCGCTCGTTTGTGTGCGCGCGTATATGTGTGAATCGCACATCTGGCGATCGCATTCTTCTCTCTCGCACTCGTTTATATGATATTATTTCGCTCGCATATATTACGATAATTTCTTAATATTATTTTCGCGAGTCGAGTGTAAGCGATTCATCAACAATTAAATGTTATTATTTTAACTTATCTTAATTAGTTACTAATTATGTTATTTTAAATTTTACTAATTAATTTTAAACTATTTATTTTTCAATTTATTATTTACTTTTATGTTATAACACTTTGGAGTGTTACAACATATATGTTTTTTTTTTAAATTGTTTGTATGTGTGTGTGTGAGTGTGTGCGCATGTTACGCACTTGATCTTTGGAACTGTTTCACCGATTTTCATACAACATTGTTGAAAATATATCGTCCAATAATAAACATATTTTAGATCAATAAAATCATATCCTTTTATTCCACACATATTTTGTCTGTGTTTTTATCGATCAGAGAAGTTGTAAGAATCAATTACAACATTTGATGATGAATAAAAATAATGTGGTTTGCATAATAAATAATAAGTAAACTTGAAATATCTGTTAATTTAGATCTTTCAATCTGTCATAAGTGCATTACTGGCATACATTTAGGAAATAAATGATTTCTCTATTTACCATGGCACCAATTAGCCTATCCTCTTATAAATCATTTCAGCTTTGCTTACCATAGACTCGTCAGTGAGACATTGTAGAACAGAGCTTACCTTAGACACTGAAGATTAGAGATTAGCTTTTGTTTAATAGGATACCAAGCTTCCTTGACAGGCTCGGTCATTTCGATCATTTGTTCCACTACTTGCATTCTTAGTATTTTATCAAAATATCGTAGCATTTAATAAAGGTTTTAATACTCCTATATAAAAAAAAACATTATTTTATCACTGAGGTTTCTACAGACAGTTCTGAGAATCAATTAAAATTATTTAAAATAGCTAAATTCTGTCAAGTTCAATGAATCCCATTTATTTCTGTTGTGCAGATACGTGTAAGTTTTATTTATTCCGGAATTTCAGATTCGAATGTCGTCCTCATATTCGTATGCATTTCTTCTCTCTTTTAACGGTTTAAAGTTGAGTAAACAGAAAAATTAAAAAGAAAAGAGTAAATATATATTTAAAGATGTAGCGACAAAAATATTAATGTATTCTTCAAATTCCTAATACCTTTTCGACTAATTTTCAAGCCGATTTCGGTTTATGTATGCAGCATTCTTGGAATGTTCGCAAATCTCGTTGTTTCGCTCTCTTGATGCACGCAGAAAATTTTGACTTAAAGTTATTGCAATGCCTGACATTCGAGTAAATGATATTTTGCTTATAAAAGGCAGTTTGTTCTCTTGAAAAAGTATAATAAAATTAATATAAAAGTATGTTATTAACAATCAAATATGACTATGTATAGACTAAGTTACAGTTTGTTGATTAGCTATTTGATTATGGAATACTAATCTGCTTAGTCAAACACGTTTTTTCGAGCAACTACTACAGTTTATAAAGTACATCATCAAATTACTTTTCCAATGGCTTGTTATATTAGGGAATCTAATTTTATACGTTTATCTATACAAACTGCTTACACAGTACTCGGGAGGTTCTCTGGGTTATATTTAGGTGAACAATACCCCTTAAACGTGAAAACTTTACAGCGTACTTTTTTCTTATCCCGTCGTATTTATAGTGGCTGCACAGCGGCCACAAGTCGTAAACTCCAGGGAAGCGTTCGGTCCAAATCCAAAATGGCATATTTATATATATCGAGATAAGCATATGACTTGCGGATAAAGATTTACTCGCTCGCGAGGAGGAGTTGAAAAATCAGACTGCTCCGAGTGCACAGCATGCAAACTTGAGCGCGTTACGTAATTCTGATGAAAAAAAACAGGAAACTTTTCGCTGGTTATAAAGAGTTGATGCGTGATGTCAGCGCGAGGTAAAGAGGTCGAAATTGGGTCGAGCAATGATCTGAACTGGTGGAAAAATGAAGCATGAAAATGCCATGGCACGTAGCTCAAATGAAACTTGTGCTTCTTGGCAAATGAAATGAGTAAGAGAGAGAGAGAGAGAGAGAGAAAGAGTTGTTGGTAGCCAAGTTTGAAATCGTTAAAAGTTTTTTTTTGTACCGAGAGCTCGATGTTTGGCGCTTATTATTACGTTTTTTTTTAAATTATTAAAGCTTTTCAGATCTCATGTGAGATCTATTTCAGTTACACTCTAATTTTTACAATTAATTTACAGTTTTGGTGTACGCTATAAAATTACAAAGTTCATAATAGTTTACAGATTGATTGTACATTATTTAGATTTTTAATTTACATTCTTGGAAAAATTGGTGTATACTTTGACAACCTGTTACATTCGGTTCGGTAATGAAAGATTCTATATTATACGGTGAATAGAGCTTCATTTTCTGCAGATTTTTTATAAGTTCAGCACTTTGTTCATTATATAATTTGCATTGAAATAGTACATGACTCAAATTTTCATCATAATTATTATCACATTCACATTTGGGATCATTGACAAATTTTAATCGGGCCAACGAAGCTGCTAAGTGGTAGTGATTTGATCTCATTCGATTTATAGAACCGATGAATTCTCTTCTGAATTTATGATTGTTGTACCAGGTTTGTCGTGTATTGTTATAATAGTTTCGAAAATAAGTTTGGCCAGTATTATGAGTAGGGTTATTAAGGTATTGATGGTTTTTGTCAAACATTTGTTTTTTAAAACTTTCATAAAAATCAGTGAACGGTAAATTTTTGACATTTCGACTTTCTGAGTTAGCAGCTTCTATATTGCCAAAAATTTCGTTGAAAAATTCATTAGGATTATTACGTATATGATGATATAACTGCTCTCTGCGTACCATCGCGAATTCACGGAATGAAAAGACCGTTATTTTTAATATTAATATTTTTTAAAAGCTCTTGTTTAAAAAAGTATAACACAGTGACATGCACTACAAAGCTTCTAGGATTTTAAAATAATTTAAATTTTTTTATTATTCTAAAAAGTTATTCGGTATGTGGCTCCCGCTCGTTATCCCCGCTGTTTTAACTGTACACGTCCTTTAGCGATACGCGAGTTGGTAAAGTCACCAATAAGCTTATGTTTATCATTAAAAACTAAATTATTTAATGCAGTATAAGCTTTACATTAAAACCGCGAACGAGCTCTTGCGTGGGTCTTCAATTCGCAATAACGTAAATGCGGATATAGGTTTGGTTTTTACCCTTCAAAATAAAATTCGGCATATTTTGATAAAATTAATTTTTGTCTTGCTTACATAATTGAAACTAAAAGGTTCGGAGAAAACCAGTAATATTATATTTTAGTTCCTGTCAAGAATAAAATTTTAATTCTTTAGAAACTGATTTTAATTCAGATTATTGCATTCCAATGTAAATTTTTATTATAGTTTGAAATTTCTGCCGGGACGCGTTATCTTAAAAAAATATCAAATGTAACTGTGCATTAAAGTATACAATCGACATAAATCAAATAAGTAGTGGCAAATTTCAGTAATAAGCTAAAGAAGAATGAATGTGATATAAAGGGGATTTTCGTATACAATTAATTACAATCGATATTATTACTGACAATTATTAAACTTTTACCAATACAAACTTTATTTTAATAATATTTGTATACTGGTTATATAAGGATATAATACGTAAAAATATACTTCAAAGAGAATTTAATCCAATGTCGATACGGGTTATATAATTATACCAACCATCGCATAACCTTATCGAATTTATAAAATAATATTTTGCCACAGTTCATGTTACACTCGACGTATAAAAACCTTTTTGCCGATGCTCATTTTCTGGAAGAAAGAAAGTAGGAAAGAAACTGGCAAAAGAGAGAAAAGGTATATAGATTACACGGGACATTGGGTTAAGAATGTCGGGAAGGTCCGGAGACATCGTCGTCCCGCGGCCACTGTCATTAACTGCGGATGCGCGACGTGTTCGGCCGGCTGGTATAGAGTCGTTTAATTACTTTATCGGGCCGCGGCGGCGCGGTTACATTTAATGGAACTGGAATCGGAAGGTTGGAACGGATAATCTGGGTGTGCGCGCAAAGTCTGGAAACACGCCATATATAAACGTCTTAATTTGACGTCTCTCCGGTGGCCGTGCGCTGCACGTAACTTTCCTGCAGGCTTTTCGTGATCGTTTCAGCTCTTACGGGACACTCCACGAGAGAGACAGAGAGAGAGAAAGTTTACAGATGCCAAGAGCAGCCGAGTAAATACGCGAGGATCGCCAACATCGCACACATTACGGATTAAAGGTGATAGGAACCGATCCCCGGAGAAACGTATAGTGTGTATCAAAAAAAAAAAAAAAAAAAATAACTTCAGGTTAGAAAAAGATAAATGAAAGCGAGAGCGGGGCAAGTGTCGATTCAATTATTATTTCATTGTTCGTCTATCTAGTCTCGGTCGTCCCCGCCACCGCACCGAGAGCGAGAGTGAATTGATCGCTCTAGTTCAAATATATCGACCGTTACGCGGTGTACGTGACTTTATTTCTTGATAGCACAGCGCGCGCACGGAAGACGAGCTACTTTTTTTTTATCTTCGTTGAAAATTTAAATGCGCGTATAATGCGTATACCTTGTCGAGAGAGAGAGAGAGAGAGAGAGAGAGAGCTGCGTGTCGGACGAATTTAAATATATGCCGTGGATGAATATTTGACGTAGGAGCTCGGTCTCTCACTCTCATTTTAAAAGTTTATACTTTTTTTCCCCGCACGTAGGCTAGTTTCAGTTAGAATGACCGATGATCGCTCGCAGCTTTGAGGTAGGGGGACTGCTCTCCCCGAGATATTGGGACGGAAAGGAATGCGATGGTTTGCGGAAAATATCGCGAGCCAGCGGAGCGAGAGTCTTTACGAGGGTAAGCCCGAGTTTTGTCCGCGCCAGTCCGTCAATTTCTGGCCTACGATCTAAACTCATAATTTGCAGGGGAAAAGTGGATAATAGTCCGGGGGAACTATAAGTTTCGGGAAATGCTTGCTGGACAGATTATCCGGATGCATTATGATTCCGGTTATGAGAAATGGACGCTTCTTCCTCTTACAGACTGTGCTACGTCGTCCATGTTAACAGACGACAGCTCAGAGTTTTAATGATCACGAGTCCAGTGTATTACCAAATTTAAACGATTTCGATCACTTCGAGTCAGTGCACAAATTTTTGCGCACTTTTTCAACTAAATTCTATCGATATCATCTTCATGCATATTATACCCCTATATTTTTCACGGTAAAATCTGACATTGTTCGTCTCGTGAAATTTCGAGCAAAAAATTGGTTTCGTTATCAAAGACTACCTGCGCAAATACAGGATAAGCCGGCCATACAGTCGTAGTATATATATATATATATATATATATGTGCATATGTGTGTGTGTGTAACGAACGATGGAAAAAGAATCAGGTCGCGCAGATCCAAGAGTATATAGAAAACTCGGTATAGTCGTTATGCTATAATCGAACGGTGCCGAACGAGCGTCAAATTTCAATCTACAATATATATCCGCCATAGCTGCGAACGCGTATTAGCGAGCTGCTGCAGAGGGACGCAAAAAAATGTCTCTCTCTCTCTCTCTCTCTCTTCTCTCCCGCTCCTAAAAGCTTTCGAATTTCACGCCCAAGCATCCTCGGTTCTCTTCGCCATATGCAGCAGCAGCGGCACGTATACATCTATGCGCGTTCATTGCGCGCCGCTATCGAAAAGCATTTCTCTCGAGAGCTACGTAAGCCGCGCGTCACAGCTATGCAGCGTATAATGCCGGCCCACGGGATCCGCGAGCCGCGTTCACATGTGCATAGCGCCTACGGAGCTGTTTGTTTGTGTGTCTATAGTCTGCCGCCGTGTAATATCAACCTTTTACTCGCCAGCAGCTTCCAAAAGCTTTGGACGATGAGATTTATACTGTACAGGGCATCTGCGCCGAATCTCGCGTCGCTGCTCCACTGCGTAAGCGCGCAGCCATTACGTGTGTACGTATATCTACATAAACGGATGCTACTGGACCGCGCGAGTCTCAACTATGATGTAGAACCCGATCTTATATATATACACACACACATTTTAAGTAGAGCCCCGCGCGTATACTTCCGCTTCGTGTATTATAGTGTCTATACTCCGCAGAGCGACAATTTATCGATGATTTTTATTACCTTGGATTATTAGTCTATACTCCGGCGCTTTTATACCGCTTTGCGATCGCGCCGCGCCGCGGCTAAAGTCTTTTTTATTACTTTTTCATATTGCGAACTTCTCGCTGGGACAAACGATCCGACTTACTTAGATGTATGAAATATTTTTATCAACAACATCGTATATTTAGCGTAATCGTAAAAGCCCCGAAAAAGTACGATTAAATTGTCTTAAAGGAAATGTCTTTGATATAAAGTCTGATCTCTGGTTCGGGTTCGATCGTGTATGCGACATCTTAATAAGATCGAATTACATGCGGCCTCCTTATCGCTACAACTATACGTATATAGCAGAGACTACTGTAAGGGTTATACGACGTGCCAACACTCGGTCCAGGATTTCACATCGCTCAAAACGCTACACGTCGCTCCAACGTTAAGTGCTCCTATACTCAGTTCTCGATCCAGTAGACGAGCTGGCCTCGTAAATACCTCCTCTTCCTCTCTCTCTCTCTCTCTCTCTCTCTCCTGTGGGGGCTGCTGCCGTGAACTTGATGCTGTGAGAGGGTCTGTAGTTACGATTCAATTACACGCTCGAAACGCTCCCCTGATGCGCGTAAATGCTCTAATTAACGTTTCTGCTATTTAAAGCTGGTCGGAAGGAAGGTGGGCTCGTGAGGCTTTATATTCTGATTTTGTACTCTTGAAATTTCGAACTATATAAGCCATTTACACTTGCGCTTCAGAGAGAGTGAGTTGAACTTTAACATATTCTCCGCGCACTTATTCTCGCTACCTTGCCTGCAGTGTACAAGCGAGACTCGAATGCCGTTGCAGAATGGAGAGACGCTGCTGGACTTTTCTGAAACAGTCATTCCTTTTGTTAAGTTGATTATTTCTTGATAATGGACTCGAAAGTTTTAATGAAGAAGATCTCCGAGTGATTATATTTTCGACGTACCTGTAAATAACAGTAAAATCATTTAAAATAAAATTGAGTTAAAAACCATTTTTAAAAAAAAGTTATTTATTTATTTTGAATTCCTATTGACGTTGAAAAAACATTTTAAATAGACTTCATTAATTATGATTCGATTTCAACGAAACCCAATTCTATGAAATAAGTAAATTTTTAAAAATATACTAACAAACTATGAAAGAGGACTATTATATCTTTTGATTTAATTTAGTTACCTAAGGAAATAAGATAACATTAGATTGAATAATTCATCTTTAAAGGGTTGGGTTTAGAGTTGCGGAATTCAATAAGCTTTTGAATTGAATATGTTTTTGTAGTTAGGGTAATGGTAAAGCTGTAATTTGTCTATGCTTTAGCCCTTCACTGAGAGATTTTTGTTTGATTTTATTCTATAGGTAAATATAAAGTTTTCAATTGAAGGTAAATAATTTCAAACTTTTAAACCTTTAACTCTGTTCACCAGAAGTTTAAAAAGAGATTTTTTCTTCCTCTGTCTATTTTCTATCCCTTTTTGGAAATTTGATAATAATTTTAATAGTGCCAAAAGTAAACGTATTACAAAAAGTTGGTAGATATACAAATATATTTATAGCCATGTGTGCATGAACGGTTTCAAAGGATGCGTATAAACTACAGTTTACTGAATTTAATTTAATTAAATCTCCAAAATAGACCAAATTATAAGATTGCCAATTTAATGCGGAGGTTGCAGGTAAGCTACGCCGAGAACGCTTTGAAATTCAGAGTTTAATTGCAACGCATGCATGTACAGGTTCCTGTGTTTTAATCAATGACTGAAGTAAGTGCGTTTGATGTTCGAAAATCAACGTTGAACTTCCAAAATACGAAAAAATCGTTCACTTTAGAAACTCCATTTTTTAATGTATTGGTGTTATGAAGAACGTGATGTGATAGAAGTATTGAAAGGGCATCGCATTTGCAGTGATTGTTAATAATATGCTAATAACGAGAATATCGAGGGGAATATGTATATAACATTTACACTGATAATTTTAGAGTAATTTTGAAACTTCTAAGTACATAAATAAGATGAGCTTGCGCAAATAGTTCAATTAAATTAATAAAAAAGATTTAAAAATAACCAATTTATTTTCTTATTAATATTAATATTGATAGTAATGGTTATTGCTCAGGCGGAAAAGCATTCCATAATTAAACTAGAGATTTTGTGCAAAACTAGACCGTTTATAGCCATTCCTGTTGTACTGTAATTCTATCTTGAATTCTAATCATAAATTGGTTTTCTGTCGATTTGAAACGCTACATCAGAAATGCGTAGCTTGCCAGAAAATACAAAATACCAAATTATCATACCAAATGCAGCAAGAAGCGTCACAAGAGCTAAATCTACTGCCATTTCGAGTCCAGAATGTGTTGCATAGCCGAAATGCTAGCATAGAAATAGCTGACTGACGCTCGCTCGGTTACATGGCTTTTAAATATATTTGATGGAAAATTTAAATATTATTTGTATGAAATTCATTGAATAGCTATTACAATTAAATTAAGTTATTAAGCTCGTCTTTGTGTATTCATTTTAGTTGCTTGTAGTATAGAATAGAAAATATTCATTATGTTGTGTTGAATATCACTGTTTTTATTGTATATTATGTATCTTCTGTGTCGATTGACGCGTTTCACTCCATTACGACTTAATGAAATTTTAGAGATGAATTCTTTCTGAATTTTAAACGAAATTTTATTGACGACAATAATTAATCTCAATCATTATATATTGCGTTGAATACAAGAATCGGTAACGTAGGAATCTTTCCGTACATATCTATATAAATACATAAAAGAATTTTAACGTATAAATGATGTAATATATAAATAATTAATACTTACACATGAAACTAATATGATTTTCTAATAATCTAGATACCTTGCAGTAACAAATATTTTCCTACAGTTTCTTACATGGTACGAAGTGACATTTAAATAAATTCTTTTGTTTTTTTAATGTTATTTTTTTCTGAATTATTGAAAAAAATATAAAAGCTAAGGTCTAATATATTCTAACAATGTATGAAAATTTCTGTGTGAAAGAACCTAACACTAGTGGAGCGAAAATTTTTATACCAAATTGAAATCTCGTTGCTAAGTATATACGCTTAGCGGGGAATCTCGTGTTTCGGGTGAATGCATTCTCATATGCATCGCGGACGATAACTGGTCAGATATGATATTGAAAGTGGAATGAAGAAAGTTGTATTCCTTTCTGCATTTTGACGAAAATTTACAACGATGTATCCCAGTTGTATATACTTATTATAGATAATTAAAAAAAATCCTTGTTATCATAACTATAGATAAGTTTTTTTATTAAAGGTGATTTTTCTTTAATTATGAGGGAAACTTTTCATTTTCAAATTCTAAAGTAACATATACCATCTATTTTTAAATATTTTTAATTGAAATAATAAAAGCAAAATCAATTTCATTTGAATCTAAATTATATTTAAAAAATGTTCGTAAATTTTACAGCACCATCAAATAAAATTCAAATACTATCATAGTGAAGAACCACTGAAAGGGAATCGCTAGTGCCGTTGATGTTTTATGAAAAGATACGGTAATAACCATATTCAGTAAACATTTATTGGTTTGATACTAGATTTTCATTTGATTTTCTATTTTTTGAGAAAAAAAATGGTTTCCACTGTAAATAAAGTCTTAACGCTTCGTTTGTACAATATATGTTATACATTTTTAATTTATATATTTAGTTATTGGTTTTCTATATATTTTCAACAGACTCTGATTGGCTTTTCAGTTTGTTGGTATATTTCTGTTCCTGGGATAAAATAGTGTAGAAATAAGAACATAAAATTAAAATAAAACACAGGAGTAATGGAAAAGATGGTTTGTAAAATGAATTCATGAAAAAGAAAAAAATGCAATGTGTAAATTGATTGGAAACTCGTTTTTTGACGAGCTCTCAAAAATATCTGAAATATCGTCAAAATTTTCAATTAAACCGTTATAAAACCTATCCATATGAAACGAATGAAAATTCGTCCGCTAAACCTTTTTTCGCTACGTTCACTTTCCTTTTGTGCATCGCGAAAAATCATACTTTACTACTATCCGCAACTACTACTGTAAAGTGTGCATACGTAGAAATCGGGCGATCGATGTTTGTTCTAACGAGTGTGTATACAATCAAACTCGCTCATCGACAATATCCTCGTACACTTATTCGACATGCTGTGCATGCACTCATACACATATATGTATCTATCCAAGACACGATAGTCGAGCGAGAAACTCGTGATGTGTGCCCGCGAGAAGCGCTCGACGCAAGAAACAATTAGTGCGCTCCTCCTAATCGGCAGCTTAGTCAAACCTACGCTTATTTGTTTTTTTTTTTCTGGATACCCAACTTTTTTTTTACTCCTCGCTCGCGTTTCGTGAGCTTCCAGATCGACACAGTTTCGAGACAGTCTCTGACTCGTTCCAAATCGTTACACACGTCCTCTCGTACAACTCTATACATGTATGCATATATATGTAGTGCACGCACTCACTGTCTCACGCCCTCGATCTGAGATAATTCGTGAATCGCTGTGCCGGTACTTTGTCTTTGGTGTGTGCGCGAGTGTGTGCGGTCAAGAGAGTAGGTGATGGACTAACGAGATCGGCCATTAAGAAGGGAAGCTCGAGGGTACTCGAGAGCGTACGGATTCGCCGGGCGTTTACGTGGACAAAGGACACTCGGGGGACAGCCTCTATCTATATATATATATGCGGAAGGAAGGAAGGGAGAGAGAGAGAGAGAGAGAGAGAGAGACACACACACTGCAGACCGGACAATTTGTCCCAATCGCTGCCAGCTCATTGAGGTGAGTCTTCCAAACTACCCTTTTCCCGGAACCCTTTGCACTATTACCTTTTTTTCTTTATCCTGCGCCTTACCAAAATCACGTCGCCCAGCTTCTACAAATGGTTAACGTTACACTTGATCTTTATTGGATATCTTTGCAATTAACAACGTCCTACACTTTTTTTTTTGTTCGGTTGGTCATGTAGTTCGTATCGATAGGATTCGCTAGCGGATTCGGAATTTCCTGTTGACAATTCTATTTGAAGCGGCTATGTTTACCAATTTACACATGTTATTTGTATGCGTAACAAGCGCTCCTACACCTTTTCACGATAAACAGTTGTGATGCACAAGTATATAATATCGGCTTCGCGCCTCTACGTGCCGAAAGAAGCATAAACGTTAATAAAGTTTTATATGGTGTAGAGCGCAGATGTTTCGCACCATTATCAGGATATATATAGGATACGCTATCATTGTGTGTTCGAAGAACTCTGGCATTTCGAAATCGGACATTATAAATTTATTCTTTTCTTTTTTCACGCGTGCAGTTTTAGAAAATCTATTTAACAATTTGATAAAAAAGAATTCCTACAAATTTTGAGCCGAATGCTAAAAGTTTATTCGCCGTCGATAACAGTATATACGGTGATGAAAATGGTGTTTGGAAATCAAATCATTAGTTATTTGAATTTTCATCCTGAACATTGTACAAATGTGATGTTTTCATCGTATCGATGTTTTAGTTCCCAGTTCAGAATTGCATATTATAATTAAAATATCGATATGTAAAGGATTGAATTAAATATATTCTATATAGCTTTTAATTTCACTGTATTCAAATGATATTTGCAATTACTTCCATGAAAAATATTGTCTGCTGCTTTTATTTAGTTTTTGTACGAAGCGTAATTTCTTGTTATTACCGCAAGAATAGAGATCGTATTTATTAATTTATTTAATTCGGTATAATGTAAGAATATGAAACGCCTACAAATGCGTATGACTATATTGATTTTTCTACAGAAGCTTGACGGTATTTGCATGAAACTTTAAAAGCTCTTCGCTAAAATTTAAATGGGAGAGTGAAATTTGTAGTTTTAGGTATGATTCAGAGAACTTTCTTTTAAATTATACCATATGAATAAATTACTGTAAATGTATTGTAAATAAAATGCGGATCAAATTTAAAATTTTGGTTTTAAGTTCATGGCTTATTGATTGATAATTTGAGTTTATTAAAAAAAAAAAAAAAAATAATTTTCACACGTGCAACCTACCGAATATTAGATTTACAAATAAATCTTATGTAAAATATATTTTCGAAATTCAACAATCAGAATTTTTATTTATTTACAGGATTATTTTACAGTTATATATTTATGAAGCTCGTTGTCGATAAATTATAGTACCGTTATTCAGTCATTAGTCATTCATCGTCCACTTTGCATACGACTTTTCGGGCACATGTTAAAATTGTTAGTCAATGTTTAAAACATTAAATTATCGAAACGATGTTAATAACTTAATAATCGTATATTATTTTCTAAAAATTGGTAGTTACTCTAGTAGAAAATCATCTAATTTAATCGAGCTGCCCTACTAAATGTAACCCTTTCACAAATTTTAACAAGTCGTTCATTTTAATATCTTTGAATTCCTATTACAACGAAAAGACATTTCCTATCGAAACTGAACTAGAATCCACAAAGGTATTAATGCCCCTCTTTGAAATCAGAAATTCTTCTTATTCTTGAATTCTTTGTATTATTATTGCTTCATTTCATCACTTTAACTAACGTTCAATTAATTAATCAGTATAAAGAGAAATCCTCTTGCGCCCGCGTTACATTCTACGGTATTCATTATAAATGTTATATCCGCAATCGCGATACTACTTCTTTATTAATCTCAGAGTACTTAAATTACTTAATACAATCATATAAAGGGACTAAGATATGTAAATATTTTTTCCTTTTAAATATTTGTATGAAATAAACGCAAGCATGAGAAACATGCATGGAGTAGTAGAATATAAATGTCTTGTGTGATTGTAACTAAATTGACGATACAGTCTAAACCACTTTAGATCACTTGGAACTTCTATAAACATCAAATTTAAGTACTCCGCGTATCGTACTAGTAATAGAAATAGATGAATTTATGCTGTACTATGTCACAATTGAGCTTACGAGCGTCCTGGAAGATACGTCAATCTCCTATGGTAAGCTATTCTAGCGTTCAGCAATGCATCGGCATTGATATGTTCCATGTAGCGCCATTTCCATCGAATGAATGCTCACAAAGATACGCGTTGCACGAGGAGATGACTAATTCATATTTCGATACTTAGCACATGCGAGCTTCAATCAACTATTATACCTTATGCCTGTGATCAAATGGATTATAGACTGATAAATTAGAGATTATTTGGGATGAATTGATGTGAAACGGCCATAGTAATAAACAATTCTTGGTAATTCCGATGAGAATTATACAATTTGATATTATGTAAGCCGCGCCTACATTACTGAAAATTCATTTGTGTTGCAAACTTTCTATCATAAGTATTGCAATTTTGTTATGATAAAATTTAAACTCGTCTTCTTTTTATTTAAAGCTAGGACTAATTACTTCCAGTTGAATCATATTACGATGAGGCATAACTTATCCAACACAAGCTATTAACCTAATCAATTCATTACAATTTTATATGCAGCATGTTTACAATACCTAATACATTAATGATGATTAACACGCAATAAAATTAATTTTTTTAAATAACCTGGGCTGGAAAATGGAGGGTTTCAAAAGTTTTTTCATAATTTTGCAAGTAGAATTATATTCTATATCACGATTCAGATCAAAATTGAATAAAATGAAACGAAATTTGTAAGTTTAGATATTTTTTACTCGCATAAAACTTAATTAATTTATCACTAAATAGTTAACATAAACACTTATGGTTTATTTACTTAAATTATTAAAATATTTTTAATGTAGAAAATAAAACCCTTAATATTTTTTTCTTAGTGTGAATAGATGTTCAGCAAAAGTTACAATTGTTAAGAAAACGATTAAAAGAATCAATTTTGAAATTTTTTATTTTAAAAAAATTAGAAAGATCTGATACTTCGGTCCAAGGGTACGTTATAACCAAGGATGCTTCCTTTTTTGCACGTGATAAGCTTTTTGAATGATAAGGTAGAATTGGGTCGATACGACTGTACCGACTGTAGAAACATGTCTTTCCTGATGCATCTTTTGCCAAATATTTCATTAGGTATGTACTCGGCAGACAGTATAATAGGTCACCATTTATCAGAATGGATATTGCTGTAAGAATATTTCAGATGGCAGCAATAGTAGCACTGCTTAATAATTTAATTTGTAACTTTATTATAATTTCCTGTATTCGACTGAACCTCGCAAGTATAAATGGTAATAAAAATGATTTGAATTAAATAATTAACGAAACAAGTATGTAATACCATGCCTACTAACGTTGTAGAAATTATTTAAAATATATATATATATATATATACATTTTAGAAACTTGTTTACGTTCGACATTCATCTTACCAATAATATTCCCTGTGCTAACATCTAAAATGATCGAATAAAAATATCAAAAATAAAAAATGGAAAAAATAATGCTTCTTTTACACTTTTATTTATTACTTTCTCGTTTCACTCTAATTATTCTATTGATAATAATGCTATTGTGACATATAAAAAATATTATTTATAAAGAAAATTGTAAGACTAAAAGAACAGATTTAATAGTCCAATGGCACTACGTAAATAACACATGGTAAAATACTTTCCTTCAGTTCTGGAGCTTTCTGCCTCGACTACTCGTATGAACATAGTTACAGGGTGATTGGGTTTTCAAATTTCAAACCTATTTCAAGTTGCTCTAAAAACCTATTTCGTCGGCAGATGCAATCAAATGCATATATCCAGAGTGAAGTGGACTTCTTCGAAGCGCTTTAATTATTTTCTAAAAAATGCTTATAAAAAATGCAATAATTAAGATTGCACTATACATAGGATTAATAATACGCGCATCTACTGGATTTGAAATTAAATCAATCGCATAAAGCGCGAACAATTTTTATGCCCCATGAATATAACGATATATTGGAAGTTCACGGAATTCTTCTACGATAGCTTATTTATATGCTATTCCTGCGCTGAACTTTATTTTCAGAGAGATTTATCTACCTGATGGATTCTTATAAAAGCCGGCGCACCAACAAAGCAGAAAACTAACGCACACCGATCCCCGCTTGATCTCGCATCACGGCATCATGCGCCGAGGAAAAAACATTCGCGTTTATCGCACGGATGCGGCATCTGGTTTCTTTCCGAGGGATTTACTTTTACAAGTCTCTTTGAGTCTATAATATAATTGTTGCCTTACAATTTTTGAAAGCGTTTGTTTCTTACTCGTACATGTATACTTCAACGAGAGAATGTAAGATTAAATAAATGCCAGTTGATGGACTATGAAATTCTAATATTCGCTTTGTGTGGAAAATGATAAACCATGTTATATTTACAAATTAAAACTGGATTAAATATAGTTTACGTTCTTTTTTACCTTTATTAGTTCGCGGTAAACTACCGACGGTTATATTATACGAGTGCATGAACAATACATGCATATAGGTCACTTGGCAACTTTATGGTTTTAGTGTATGAAAGTGTTGGTAAATGCGTAGTACAGGGCAGGGTAATTAAATGTAGAAGATATACACTAACACTGACACTTTTTCTTTAAAGAATTAATTTTCTAAGTATTTTTTTTGTGCATACGCAGAAATATGTTTACGAGATTTTTAAATGATTGCTTTGAAAAATAGATTATAAGCTTTTCTCACAAATAAAACTCTGCGTTAAATAAAAGTCAGCTAACGTCAAAAAAACTTCCTTTTCTAAAAGGAAACAAAAACTTGAATTTGTTGCTTTCCTCGCAAAAAATAATTCTAAACTATTTGAAAACTATTTTGTTTAACTTTATAACTGTACAACTGTAATACCATATATCTACATTATTAAAATCTTGAAACATTAATAATATAAAGTTTCGACAAATTGGGTTTTATTTAATAAAACCAAATTTCTGGAAACTATGTTTACGACGTATTAAAATATAGCAACCGCAACATCAACTGTTGTAAAACTTAGTAATACAAACCTAGCTCTATGAAGAAAATCTAAACTTTGTAGCTGTAGTATAAAGTATTTTATAAATTATTTTATAAAATACTTTATATTACATATAACCGAATATTTCATAAATGTATTACTTATTAAAAAATGAATGTAAATTTTGGACTATAAGATAATATTTTTATTTAAATTCATTTTGTCATTTAAGCGTGTATGTAAATAGGTTTTGATTACCCTATACACTGTTAAAAATATATGCATGAAATTTACTGTAAAGTACTGGAAGCAAAATTCTATTAACGTACAAGAAATAAAAATCATGTAGATACATTATTTTTCATTGATTATGCTTTGAAAGTAATGTACAAATGAATGAAATTTCATACGATTTTTCACTGACCAAATTTAATGCACTTGCTTGCAACTTGATGCAAAGTACCTGAAATTTCATGTGAAAATATATTAAATATTAGGTTAATTAATAATAATATTAGATTAAAAAGTAATGTATATTTACATTAAATTTAAGGCATCTTTAAGTTCATCGTTTCAATGCAGTAACTCAAATATAATGCACAATTAAAATAAATTTAATGCAGTAACTTAAAATTAATGCATAATTACATTAAATTTAAATAAAAAAAAAATTATTTTTTACTATTTAAAAATTACCGCATTATTGAAATACCGAATATTCTGAAAAATCGCAATTAAATTAAATGCTAAAAAAAATTTTCCCTGAATGGGATTCGAACCGACGATCTTCGGGGTACCACGAATGTACCTTAACCATTGCGAGAAGTAACGTCTCCATATCTTTCTTTCACTTTTATAAAATCGATATGTTACACCTGGTAGTTTCCTCCCATATCCCATAAAGTGATATTTTCCAATCGAAAGCGTCTTCATCCGTACTTTTGCGAGCCAAGTTTTTCAAATAAGCTCGACTTTTTGCACTATAAAAACAGCCTTGAAAGTTCGATGAGGGCTCGCTCAAACTAGGATCAGAGAGAGAGAGAGAGAGAGAGAGAGAGAGAGAGAAAGAAAGATTGGGGGGAGTTAGCTCGTAAGACCGACAATAAAGATTTGAACGGATAAAGAAGTTTATTTTTCTTAGTAAGCATCACACATAATGTTCATCCGTATAGAGCGAATCAAGTGGCGCTTAGGAAATCAGAGAGTATTTTTATCGATAAAGGACACTATTTTTTTTGTCTAAATTCGAACTCGAGAGGTTCCATTTGATTATCTGCCCTATATACAGAGAGAAGTTCCTTCAACTTTCTCAATGGCTCGCGCTCGCATCTCTCTCTCTCTCTCTCTCTCTCTCCTTCTCGTTTCCTCGTTTCTCACTCTTATTCTCTCATTTTCCCTCGTGTCGTCCCCGCCGAGCGTCCCTCTGTCGTTGCGCCCGGCGAATCAGCCATTTCGCGATCCTTAGCCCTCGGTAGCGGCGACGGCAGCGGAGGGAGGAAGTTTTCTCGCTCCAAATATATCTATGAATGCCCAGGCAAAGTAGATTACTCGTCCTCTCGAGAGTCTTAAGCACACTAGAGGGGGCATAAGGCGAGAGACCCTAGAGCACCGCAGCGGATCATCCTAACTATCCACCTCGAACTGTGTGCGACCTCTTTTTTACAAGACTCGCGAGTACTCGCCTCGCGTCTAATTTTGCCTCTCTCGCTCCTGGCGATGTGGTCGTTGACCCGCGCACTACTTCTCTCTCTCTCTCTCTCTCTCTCTCTCTCTCTCTCTCTCTCTCTCTCTATTCCCTGTAATACAAGCTGCGGCACAGTTTTGCCGAGCTACGACGAGGGCTGGATTTTTTTTTGCAATATAGGTCCACCTTATGCTGATAGAGGAAATCGAATCGCTGGAGGTAAGTGGGGGAGGGCGGCGGCCTCTACGAGCGCTTTCACGTATGCAGTATCGCTAAACGTGCGCGCTTTTAGCACCTATGTTCCAGCTATGCAGTAGTTGGTCTCGTGAATAATTCGTGCCGCCAAGTGTGTGCGGGGCTAAAATTTTTCAATGAAAATTTCTTTTTCCACCGTTGCCGTCGGTAATAGGAATACACAAAAATACCTATGGACAATATTAATTGGAATTATGAACCGGTATAACTTTTCCTACGCGTTTAAAATTGTACAAAGACCGCAAAGTGCAAGTAACCAAATAGTTTCGTTAAGTAATTTCTTTATATGGTTATACACGGTGAGACCGATAAAAGAACTCAGCATTATTTTTTATATTAAATGATGGTCGTGTATTGGATGAGGGTTGGACATTAAAGAGAATACCTATATTTATATGATTATACGGAGGTATTGTAGAACCCTGTAGCGGTGACCTTTCATTGCATTGCATATTATTGATATCCGTACTGTCATCGTCAGGTATAGTCGCCATCTTTATTTCTCCGCACTTCAATATTTTCCATCAAATGGACAATTATTTCGATTCTATATAGAAACTTATGCAATGAATTATTATTGATATACTCATAAAAAAACAAAGAATAAATAAGAGCTTTATTCCTCCTTATTCCACGCATGTATAGATAAAGTTTGGGACATTAGCCGCACAAAACAAGAGAGCGCTACTATATTTTTGTTTTGGTGCTGCTGCTGCCTCGTTTTGGGACGTCTCGCGTCTCATAGTGGGACAAGAGATACTCCGTACGCGGACCTAACCTTTACGTGAGCGTTAGCGGGAGGGATGATGCCTCGCTTTGGGGCAGTGGACGTCCCGAAGTGAGGCAGTAACCACACCAAATCAAAGCATAGGAGCGCTCTCTTGTTTTGTGCAGCAG
>UELU01132410.1:0-83726 GCA_900490025.1 Megastigmus dorsalis
TGTATAGTATACACGGCGCGCGACGTATAGACGTTATAACTCTAGGCGGACTGGGAGATCTGTGTGGCAGTTGGACTGATGTATGCACACGAGGGGCTTCCTCGCGCGCGCCTGCCGAATATGCCGTATTGGGGGAGTTTTCCGCGGCGGCGGTGTCGCTGTGCGGCTCGCGAGAATTTTCTTCAACTTCGAGACTGAGTCGAGGTGTATACTGTCGAATTTGATGCAGTATTATTAGTTATGAAATGAACTAAGGATGGTCCGTTCGATTAGTATAGTTTACATGGAGGTTTGTTCATTGTGGTCTCGGATTTAGACCATTACGTCATAAATGTCAAATTTTAATAGCTTATTTCTTCGTTAATTCATGAGTTTAGCAAGGGTCATGTACATAAGTTATAAAATAGATTTTTACGCTTCTAATATTTTAATAGAATACTATCCATTATCTCGTACAACATCGTTCAATGCTAAACTATACTGCATGGATTTGAATTTATCTTTATTGTAAAGCCGTGTCATTGTTATATAACAATGAATTTCAAAATTTACGACGAAGCAAGAAGCTAAAAACCAAAAATGACGAATGCACGAGCAACTATATAGGCTCGCGCGCGCATGCACAGTTGTAAATAAAGAGGAAAATTTACGATCGCCGCGACTTGATGCGAAACTCCCCATATGTATGTGTATGCGTGCGTATACGCGCACATGAAACCGATGAGGGCGACTAGGACACAATTTTTTCTCGTCTATTTTGTTGGGCGACGAAAAGTCGATTTGCGGGATTCGTGCGATTGGTGAGCATGCCCGCGTACACGCATAGAGAGACAGAGAGAGATAGAAAGAGAGAGAGAGAGAGAGAGGAAGATGGTGGTTTCGTCGCGGTGAATCGTCGAGCGCGCGAAAAAATTTCTGCTCTGTAGGGTTGCTTTTGATTCGTTTTCGGCCGCGTCCGTTGCTGCAGCTCTGCGCGCGTGTCGTTTTTACATATACATACATGCGTTTCTGCTGTTCTCCCTTTTTTTCTACTTTTTTTTTTGTCGAAGTATAGTTTCATCGGGTGCAGCAGCGAGTCTATATAATAGCTTGGGGAATCGTATTTTTTCGTGATTATACTGCAGATATCGCGCGAAACTGTTGTGTCAATTTCGATCAGGAATGGGTTTGTCCGTAATAAAACGTGCGACGCTAGATGAACATGGGGATTTCGGATTACGCGACGCGACCCTTTGAATCGTTGCGTGTACATTGCACGGAGTTCGTTGCGATCGCATTCCCTTTTTTTTGTTGTTCCTTGTTGTTTTCCTTTTAATCTTTCGTTTTTTAATTAGAATATACATATTGCTGCTGGTTGTTCTGCATTTTATTAGTTATAAATAAAACATGTAAATAATAAGATAAAGAATAAACTGCAAATCATAATTTATGCGAGTGAACAACTTTGATCCGTGTCCAGATTTTTCTTTTAGATTTTTATTTTATTCTATTACAATTAAATATTACTCTTTTAAAGAAAATGGGTAATTTATTTACGTATTAATGAACCAATTATTCATAGGCAAATGTTGATAACTGATGAAACAAGTATAAATCCGCAAAATTACTGAATGTTCTACAGCCCACTTATCAGATTGAAAAGGTAGTTGTACATTTCTGAATAAATATAAGCTTTGTTATGATGATTTTTATGAAACAATAAATTTTTATTTTATTGAAGTGTAGTTGAGCATAGAAAATTTATTTCAGCGTGAGTACTAAAGAGAGAGTAGTTTGATGAGGCGAAACAGTACGAACCCCCAAGCTATAACGGCGCAATGCTACATTAGCTCTTGCAATATACTTTAATTTATTGTATGATGCATCATCTTATTTCGAGGTAAGAATATTCCATTCATTGTATTGTATAATCATTTCTTTTTCATCAAATTCAAAGATAAATGAGCTTAATCCTATTTTTCTGCATCCTATTTTTCGCCGCTAAATATTCGATGAATTATTCATGAATTTTAAATTTCGAAGCTTTGAACATTAACGAGGCACCTTAATATTCTGATCGATGTCATATTTAATATTTTTTGCAAAGTACAAATTTGAGGGATATTTCAAGTTCCTTAATCATATACGATTTGCATTAAATTGTACGCGGCAAGTCTGAAACGTTACCACATTTATTTTGTTCATGGTTGTATTTTATTAACTATTAATTTGATGGATAAATTAAAATTATTTTAAAGATTATATGTTTAATGTCGTTCTATATTATTATAAATACTGTAAAATATTTCAACAAAAATTATGGTTATAATCTTAAGTCGCTACAACAACGAAGACATCTGAAATTAACAAACTGCACGTGTCGTAAGAATTTTTATAAAATGCACAATAAATAATAAGAAAACGAAACATATGCAATAGCAGTTTCAATTACTCATATCCATTGAATTTGCTTTTTTTTTTAAAAAAAATTAGACTTAATAACATTAACCTTCTGTCGGTATGGCTCGGTAGGCGTTCGAATTTTTAAAATAGCTGCATGCATTTTGTTAAAAATCCTCGCAACGAATCGATATCGAATTACTGGCCATATTTCAAAAGCACTCCAGACGCTTACCATTCTGCACAGTGTACGATATGAATAACGGGCGTAGGATAGAGTGAGAGAGAGAGAGAGAGAGAGAGAGAGAGAGAGGGAGAGAGAGAGAGAAGAGAGAGAGAGAAAAAAAGGTAAGAGCTCTGGTTAAGAATGACATGCGGTAAGTTATCGCTACTTTTGAAAGAAATCAGTCGTCCCCCTCGGTACAAGAACAGCCGCCCGTCGCGGAGGAAGTAATAATTAATAACCCTTATCGAGTTAGAACCGATATTTTCCATGCACTCTTTCCGGCCCCACGGCTCCTCTCGCTATAGATAGTACAAATCATCTCAAATTCAAAACCAGAAGTCTCTTTATATATTTTTAGCCTGTGTCGGTGGCGCGGTATATGAGCTCCGGGCTATTCTCCTCTCGCCTCGTCTCAGGGAATGAACTTTATTCACGCTTCTAACGATGCGTTAAGGCCAAGTCTTTCGCGCAAAATGAAAACCAAGGAAAATTCCTTGAATTCGCCAAGTATTTTCAAGTCAAAGCTTATGGGCTTTGTGTGTGATTGACCGGATTTATCGTGTATTTATAATGTGGACATATTTAATTGAGTTAGATCGGCATTAATGAAAAATTGTGTGGAAATATACTTGGAACATCAAATTTATTTTATATCCAATAAGCTAATAGCGTTAAAGTAGACTCGTGAAATGATGCTATTTTATGATTATGATGAACGGACCTCCTTGAATCAAAAAATAAAACTAAAGTTATTTAGAAATACTTATTAATTGATTTAATTAAAAGATTTTTCGGAGATTTCTATTTAAAAGACTCAGATTATTTTATTTGAAAAGTTCAAGGTAAATTTCTATTTAATATTGCAATCGTGCAATACTTTTAAACGGACCATTGGATTGCACTTATCCCAGAATATTTAGTAAAAGTACACTTTTTCAGAAAAAAATATGTAGTCAAAAATAAGGTAAATATATTATAAAACAACTTAAACTTAAAGTAACCTAAAAAATTGCACGATGAAAAAATTGTTTTATGAATTAATTGTTCTATTTGGCATTCAAAATATGAAATTAACGTTAATTTGAATTACACATTTAAGTTTGTTGCTTTCTGATTAAGCATACAAATTATTATTAAAAGAAATTTATATACCTTAGTAACTGCGTGCATAAAGTGAATTAACATTTAACAAATTTAAAACGAATTCATACAAAGGAGAAAACGTACTTCTTTTGGCCGATTCATGTACAATAATTTTCGACCAAAAACGCAGCCCACCCAAGGCGCACAATGAATTCTCCTTTTTATATCATCTGCGCTACGTTCTCGAGTTATATATATACAAGAAACGAAAAGAAACACAACTTCTCCGGTAACAGTGTGGCAAAATATTAAGCATTCACGTGCATAAACGAAGCGTAAAAGAAATTTGTGTTGCATACTATACTAACTCACGACGTTTCACGTGTTGAAAAAAAAAGAATTCGATTGAATATTTTTCTTTGACGCAAGGCAGCCCATCACTTCGTCATTGTTAGTATATGAATGAAGTACCACCGAAAACGTCGAACTTTCTTTTGCTCACTGATTTCAAGCCAATTTGACACTAGACCATTGTCTTTCGTAAATGCATCTATTCTATTTTAATGAAATTTAATTTTTTACTTTCTCTAAATAAAAGTTTTGCAGTTATTTGAGATATTTAAAATGTTCATTTCATGTCTAGAACATAATATAGTATAGTTGTATCAACAATAATTTTGACAAACTCATCTATTTTTAAAATAAGTTCTTTTACCTGCTAATTTAAGGTTCTCGTTCAGTTGTTTAAGTAGTAAAATTTTATACTTGATTGATCTTATATATATATATATATATAAATAGTGATTTCCTATATTTGTTTAGATATAAGGTCTATATACGTATATATGTATAATAAAACGCGCAAACAAAGCTAGGAACACACGTATACCATTATACGGTATTACAGAAATTTTCTCATCAGATACAGTCTATTCAAGCATCAAAAAGGTCAGATTAAAAAAGTCCAAATATCCACAGAAAGCCGCCCCCCGTATCCATATCAGCTATATATCATACGCAAACATCAAACAGCCGGGCACTCTGGTACCTTATCAGCACCTCTGATATTTTATCCGCATCGCTGTAACACTGACCCATTCGTTCCCCCCAACTAATCGGCCCACTGAACTATCGGTTTTTGTCGAAAACCTCTATACACAACAAGCTATCCAGGCAACAAACAATCCCCAACAATCCCGGGGCGGGGAGGAGGGGCTCAGAAAAAAAGAGGCGAAATCCGGGTGCATAATGCCGCCCTCCGGCAAACAACGGACACACAGATCGCAGAAGACAGGAAGCGAGAGGAGGAGAGTTGCAGGCCGCGCTCATTGGGATCGATACGCGAATTAATTGGGCCACGGGACTAACGCGCGCAATAGGGATGCCGCCGCCAACGCCGCCGCGCCGGTCGACCGATACCAATCAGCAACGGCGGCGGCGGCAACCGATCGGCTTCTGCCGCTACGCTCTCTGCCTCTTCGGATGACAAACTCCTTTAATTACGGAAACGGAGCTCGGAGCAATTTCGGCCCTCCGGGCACGCGCCTGTCTCTCTCTCTCTCTCTCTCTCTGTGCTGTCGATTTACGCGCACTGCAGAGGAAGCAGCCTGTATCATCGGTCAAGCCCCCGGCCTCTCAGCATATATACACAGAGAGAGAGAGAGAGAGGGAGAGAGAGGTTCGATTGGCTGTATATGTATGTATATGTATAGGGTATATAGGGGTAAGGGAGACCAATGATGATCGTTTGTCGGGATTCCGTTGGCGCGATGTATGAAATTATCGGCGTCGCGCGCGCGCGCGAGTCCCCGGCTTTTCGTTGCCGGTTTCGTGCCCCTGACGAAATCACACGCTTCGATTGTGAGGGTGCAGAGTCCGCCTCTCTCTCTCTCTCTCTCTCTCTCTCTCTCTCTCTCTCTCTCTCTCCTTCTCTAGGTTTATATAGATGTATCTGCATGTGGGTGTCGCGCTATCGTGGACAGGAAATTGTCGAGCGTCACGGTTTTGCGGAACTTTGGTAGCTATGGGTGTATAGCCGGCGCTTCCCTGGATGACACGCGACCGCTTTTTCCAAGCTCTATATACGCTCGCCCCGTATATACGCACGCGTCTATAGAGCCAGAGATTTTACGAGGGATCCGAGTGCGCAATGATTTTTCCCGCTGCCGCATCCCCGAGATATTGCGTGTGTGTGCGTGTTTTGAAATAGTGGGGCAGTACGGTGCAGAGAGCCGTTCGAGCCGCCAGGAAATGATGATGGAGAAATTGTTTATTGCTCTTTCATCGGGAGGATTTACGATGCGCGCTTTGTGCGGCGAGTCGGGCGGCCGCGTGATCGATGATAAAGAAGCAAACGAGCCAATGGATATTTGCCCAGTTTTCGTTGTATATACGAGTTGATATATATAAAGGTTAAAGGACTGTCGGCCGTTTCATACGAGTGATTTTAGTACATTTCATTACGATAATACGAGGAATTGTTGATGCATAATATCGTAGCAGGATCTATTGAAAAATTCTGCTGGAGATATAGAGCGGACTTTAACTGTGAGCAAGCGGCGCGAAAAAGTCTGCTTAAGAAATAACCTTCTTTTTTCCAGGATCGCGCATTTATTTAGGGTCGTATCTCACCTTGGATCGCCACTTTTTCCTTTATTATTTATGAGCCATCATCTTTTTCGCGTTCGAGCCGTGCGGCGCCCATAAGGTTATAAAATAGTGCATCGCGCGCGCGAGAGTCGAGCGAGCTAGAGATAGAGAGACAGATAGGCTATAGATATATAAAAGCACCTATATCGGAGGTATCTATCTATATACACTTATACGAAGTCGTTCGCTCGGGGATATTGATTACTAATGGCTCGGTAATTCTATTTAGCTGGCCGTGATGTCGTGGTCCACTGGGGAAGGGAATTTTGCCAGAGCACCAGCGTCACGCGTCACTGCCGCGGTCGCGTTTGTTCGCTCTCCACTCCAACTCTCTCTCTTTCTCTCGCTCTCGCACCTATCTCATCTTTTCCCTCTAGCGCTCTTTTTTTTATTCACTTTTAACCTTTTCGCTATCCCGGCGCAC
The DNA here is from genome assembly GCA_900490025.1 of Megastigmus dorsalis. NCBI lineage: Eukaryota > Metazoa > Arthropoda > Insecta > Hymenoptera > Megastigmidae > Megastigmus > Megastigmus dorsalis. The sequence goes on from UELU01132410.1 coordinate 6,762, forward strand.
TATCGTTTTCTGCGCCTTTCTCATACGTCAATTTTATTTAGTGGCTTTTTTAATATAATTTATATTATTAAGCTCGCTATTATCCCTGATCCATATCGGTATAGCTTCGGTGGTTCATGCGAAAGTAACGAAATTTCATTTTAATTAATCATCTAAGTGAAATGTCTTTTTGCTTTATCTTTTAGTGTTATTTCAGACTCTGATATGATTCATTAGTTTGAAGTTAAAAATTCCTAAATTGGTTTCACTGTATTTTTATACAATTTCGTTATCATTGCATTCATAGCGGAATTCGCTAATCACTTCGTAGTTCGTTCAGCTGAGTCGTTACTGGGACATATAGAAGCTTGTTCTTGCTCAATTGTCTGTCAGTAAAATTCTCAATAGATTAGAAACTCATTTTGTACCTGTTTCTTTGAATTAACAGACCAGTGTGAAAAAATATCAAATAACCTCATTCTTTCTATTACGAAGCATATGTGTAGTTATTCTTGAAAACTTTCGTGGTATGAATACTCGTACATTGTATCGCGAATCGGGATCGTTTCTCTTTCGTTATCCTCTTATTTCGGAGAAACAGCTTGTATACCAAATGCACGTACATATTGAGACTGAAACGCTGTCGCGAAAAACACCGACCACAAAATGACAAACTTACAATTTCATAGAAATACCACAACCGCGAACAAAATACAAAAACATCGTCACAGACAAAAAGTTCTTTTTTACCCGTTTAAATGAAAACCACCAGCTGCAAAGAAGAATTCACATTTTTTTCATAATCAGCCTTTGACTCTCGCAGATTAGCAAATTCAATTTATCCATCGACATCGACACAACGTATATTCTTTGTCGCACCTAATCAGCAAATTTGTTCGAGTTCGGACGCGCTTATTCGGCCAGCCCCTGGTATAGCACGTATATATATACATTAGTAACGTCGCTATCCGTCGCTATCTGTTCGTCCCGTCGAATCGCGTCCCCCTTCACCGCCAGCTCATTCGCTCATTCAGTCTCTTGTCAGCTTGTCCAAGTCCGCCGCGTGCGCGTATATACACACAGACGTATATATATGTATATATATAATAGGTCTATGTGCAGTCACGAGCCGCGGGCGTAGGAAGTCAGGGACAAAACGACACAAAACCCAGGGTAGGGAGAGTCGCGCTCTATATATGTCTCACACCCCTTGGGGGAGTCACGAGAGAAGAAGCGTGGCTGTTCTCTCCTCTCCTCTCTCTCTCTCGCTCCCTGTCAATCAGCCGTTAAACAATGACGAAGCACCCTCGCGTTGCCTCCGCCACCGCCGCCAAACTGATTTCGCCACCGCATCCATTTCCAACGCTCGCTCTCGGTATACAGAGAGGCTTGACGGTAAGCAGAGACTCTATTTACACCTATATGACGAATCTATCCATCGCCTGTGTATATATATAAGTATACGTTGATATACGGAGCGAGTCTGTGTAGTGCAGCGTTTTCCCTGCCTTCGATCAAAGTGCCGTTGCGGACATATGTATACACATACATGTATCTTTGGGCGTACTGTTGCCGAGGGGTAGCGAATCGTCGACTTTTGTATCTCCCGAGAGGGTAATGACGTTACCGAGCGGTCAGAGCTTCAATGCTGAATTCCACGGCATTGTTCTCTCGACTATGTGTATGTATGCGTTTGGCGTATTGGTTTTAGATGATGCTTGGCTACCATGTGTTAGTGTGCCTGCATTGTCGATGTGTGTATATGCAGGGGCTGTATTTCAGTGTGCGATAAATTGCTGAAATGAGAGTTTAAGAGGCGATCGTTTTAGGATTTTATTTCCGTTCAATGTATTTGGGGTTCAGGTTACGGTGTGTGTGGCTGCGGTTTCGAAGAGATAATGCGAGGTCATTTTGGATTTTTGGATTTGGAGTAAAAATATGTATGGAAACGTATATTAAAATTATAAAAATAAAAATAAAACGGTCATATAATATTAAGAGCGTGATATATGGTGACTTAGATTCATATATATAATAATAATAATATAAATTTAGAAAATCCATTTGCACTGGAATTATTGAACATTTGTATTAAATTTAAAATTATAATAGTCACATTAAATAATTTTCACGAATAGGATTTCAATTTTCATCATCCAATGAAATAGATTTTAAATATAACGGTCAATATTTAGAACGATCAGTAACATTTTAATGCAAGAATCAATTTGATTAACTTAAAATTATTTTTGCCTCTAAACCACTAAAAGCTATTCCATTTTGAATAAATTCTATTAAATTCTATTGAATTTATTCAGCTGAAAGAAAACTTTATCGAAACCTCAATCCGTCACCTATAAATTGTATCATTCAAATGTATAAATACCAGGCCCAAAATATACCATACAGATACTTTTCACTTCCTTCCGAAAAAGGAAGTAGCAATTTTCTCCCACCACTCCAAAAGTATACCGTTGCCACAAACAGTACATTTCCGCCACACTTTCATCAAGATTTAAAATATTGTTGACGTTATACAAGGATCTGTTTATTCGAGCTTTAATTTTGTTCTTTTCCTCTATTCTTGTTTTAAAATGAAACGAAAAGAGCTTTTTCCACGTCAGCGCGCGACGAAAAATGGTTGAGTTCCTTTAACCACAAATAGAACGAGCCGAGGCGTGGCTTCACACGGAAAAAGAGCTGAATTTCTGCGCAGGCCGCGCGTTAACTAGTTTTAAAAAATGTCCACATTTGTTCAGTCGAGAAAAAACTATATTTTCCCTCCTTTCGCAACGACTTAATTAAGATAAGTTTTGACGAAAACAAAGCCCAACCGCTCGGTGCCGGCCGAAAATCAAAGCTCTTACTTAAAAGCGTGAAAACCGGGAAAATAAATAGAGCCATTAACGGTAGCACAGTGTATTGCTAATTTCGAGCCGTGCTATGGAATTTCATCAAAATGAAAAATACAGGCTCGCGCGCAGAAAACGCGCGGGCGCGAAAACACGCAGGCAGCCGCGTAAATCAAAGCGCGCGCATTTATCTGATCTCCGAACAGCGCCCAGCCGTACTGCATGCTACACAAATGTTTATAAATAATTACTCGGCTCACGATAGTTGGCGCCCGAATCCTCCCAACCCCTCAAAAACAAAAAAAAACAAAAACCCGAGCTGCAAACTCAGTGAAGGAACAACGCAAGCCGAGACAAATGATCCGCGGAAAGCCGTTTATTTTTCAGCTCCTCTTTTTTTTCCAGCCATCTTTTTCCATTTATTATCTTCGAAAAATATCTACCGAAAGAGCCTCTCTTGTCCCTTTTTTTTTGTTTCTCTCTCTCTCTGTCTCTCTCTCAGTCGACGCGTCCGTTATACACCTCTAGCCTCCTCTCTCCACTTCACCTCTCGTCTTTTTTATCTGATCATCGGGGGACTTGTCTCGCTCGTTCGCTTCTCTTCTTCTTCTCCTGTTCCTTTCCACCGACACACACCGAAGAACGTCAAGCACTTAAAGACGCGCGTCGCCTACGTTCTTTGGCGCGCGGGCGAGGCGAGCACGTTTAAAAAGTGGGCAAAAAAAGCGGAGGAAGCCGGCTGTTGCGTACGCACGTACGAATGTAAGAGTGAGGGAGAGTGAGAGAGTGAGAGAGTGAGCGAGAGCTGCGGCGGCGGCGGCGGCGGCGGCGGGTGGACGAGGCATCGAATGCCCGTCGCTCGTCGTCGTATGGGCATGCGACGCTGCCGCCGCCGGTGCTGCAGTCGCCGCTGGCAGAAACGCGCGGCAGGCGCACGACGTCGAGGGGGAAGTAAGCGCTCGAGCTATTTTTATGGCACTTAGCCTTTCGACCAGCGCAACATGCTGGAGCACTCGAAAAACACTTGGACGCATTCCCCTGCGCTTACGCCTATCGAGGCAGCCTCTGCTGCTGCTGCTACTGCTGCTACTGGCGCTGCCGCTGCTACCGCAGGCATCTCTCGGAACGAGGTAGCGAATTTCTCTCCCTCTCCGTCTCGCTTGCTCTTTAATCGTTTTTTTAATATATATCCCTCTCCCCCTTCTACCTCCCATACATAAATGCACAAGCATTCACTTTTGCTTTTTCTTTTTTGCAATCGTATAAGGACTCCTGCTTTTGACTTCTTCGAGCTCGTGTTTTTCTTACTGCAATTGTGTCTTCTTGTACATTTTAATTTCTGTAGCTTTATTTTTATGTTCATTTTTTTTATTTTATGGTTTTTAACAGTTTTCTGTAGCATAGCTCAACTGCATATCTGAAGAATTTACTTTTTGGAGTAAAAATATTGAGATAACTTATTCCTGTGTCCGAGCAGTTCTAGCAGAATAAATAACTCAGCAAGAATATAAGCAAAAAAAAATGAAATCATTCTGATATCGAACTACGAATGCATGCATCGCGACAAAAGTAACTAAGAGAAAATATTTTTTATATTAAAAATATCAGAACGAAAAAATTAAAATCACATATTATAATTTTCAATGCGCAGTAAATAATTTTATTCAAATGCATATCTTGACTAATTAGACGTCAAGAGTGACATTTAAATTTTACAATTTTAATATTAAACTCAAGCCACTGAAAAGCAACGAGCCATAAAGATTTGGTGAATAATATTTCAAAATGCTACAGCGCATTCCTAATAAGTTCCAGGAAAACCTAATGGTTTATGGATTTTTTTTTTAAAGTCAATTTGTCAAAATGACAAATGTTGAGTTATTGTGGTATTGCGCTATGCGAAACTCCGACTCCCTTCGTTTGGTCTCGCCCCTCCTTTCTTCCTGTCTTCGCCTTTCTTTTTCTCTTTTATGCACCACTTCAGTTTCCATAATTTTGTTTGTAATACTTTTCATTTTTTACAGATCTTATCTGTATTATAATGTACTCTATCTTTGATATTGACACGCCAGTAATATCTTTAATAAAAAATACTATTAAAAATGTATATAGGCCTAAGTATATACTTTTTGACCATTAGTTAAAAGTTATTATTGCACTATATACTTAAAAATATTGCAAAATAAATTAATAACAATACTTTATATATTTTTCTTCTACGCTAAAGTTTACCAACCACAAAATTTTTTATTAACCTAGATGATGTAGTTAATAATCCAAGTATTTTTAAGCCGATAGAATCGATACGAATCACTTACCCTATATATATTTTTGGAATTCCTATATGCAATAATGACTCATGTATTTTCATTCTCAGGTTTTTCCCATTTTCTGCTGATTCAACGTACTTCTCGTCATAAAGCACGAAGTACTAAAGCCGAGTATAATTAACCAAGGCGTATTCTATTTTGAAATTTGAAAGCTCCAAATTTCTCTGAAAGCATATCGCTAAATCACAATGAGCCGGTACATTTTCGCACCACTATACTACCGTCTTTAGAAAATTCAACAACAAGAGCCCAGACTATACATAACTTGATCAAACAATGTTATTAAACTATCGGCATCAAAGCAAACGACAATATCTATTGTAATTTTTCGATTTGCCTCCTTTAATCTCCATAGGCTGCCCCTCTTACTCCCTTTCTTCTCTCCCTCTCCCATTCCCTTCACTCTACCCTCTCAATCTTCAACATCTCTTACACACTTTCTTTCCCTACACGCCGCCCGCACATTCTCCGTGTTTGCTCCTCTGTCTCTCTCTCTCTCTTCGTCGTGTTAGCATCGACGCAATAGGGGGAGAGAAAACGCCCGAGTGTGCATTTATGTGCGTAGGTACGCACGAGGGTGCACAGACGATAAGACGAATGCGAGAGGGATGAAACAGACGTGGGTGGGTATAGGAGCCGAAGAGAGAGAGAGAGAGAGAGAGAGAGAGAGGGAGAAAATCGGAAGTTGTGATCGACGTAGTCGCGGCAGGAACTGATGTGTCAAGGACAGCGGGAACAATGGGAGGCAGCTATATAGAGTCGAGCTCTACAAAGGCACTCTCTCTCTCTCTCTCTCATTCTTTCTCTCCCTTGTAGGCGAAGAGCGAAAGAGAGAGAGAGAGAGACTCTCCCTCGGTGAGATGCACACTATTTGCTCCACGGCACACGAGCGCCGCTGTCTTCGACGCGACATTAATTTCTCCATCTTCATTTTTATACAGCGAGCGAGACGTTGATGTGTCCCGTGCAGGCCGCCCTCTAATTTTTTATTCCCAATCGGGCAGCAGCGGTCGTGCCCCACTAGAGAGAGAGAGAGAGAGAGAGAGAGAAAGACCCCACCAACCCCTTGGAGAGCTTATTCACTGTGGTCGCTCATCGCGGTGGTCTCTCGCCGCTCGTCTCCTTGCAACCCTTGATGCGCTGCAGCAGTATAGCATCAGAAGAAAAAGAAGCTGTAGATACAGCACGAAGGAGAAACAAAAAAAATCTGGGGCAGCATTCATACATCACCGCGATGCCGCAATATAGATGAAGCATCGCTCTTACATCGGACTCTTCTTCTCGCTTCTTCTTCATCGCTTTTTTTCCCTCCCTCTTCTCCTTTTTTTTCCTTCTTCTTCGCTCCGCGGTGTTCGATAGTGTAAACAAACACACGAGCCTTCAGAAAATAACTAATCTGTTTATTTTACGAGGGCCCTTATGGGACTATAAAGCGGTGGGTCGGTCGCGCGCGCACATGAGAGAGAGAGAGCGTGAATGCCGCTCTTTGTGTATACTTTTGTCAAGAAGCATAATTCGACATTCCACGAGTGGAGTCCAACACCGCGGTGGGTATTATAACGCATCCAGCGCTACGTATCCAACGCTCGCGCATATATATATATATATATACCAAACTTATTTTCGGTTTTCTTCCACTTGCAGTGATATGGAAAAATAATTACGATGCGCGCGCTCATTCTCATGGCTCTCACGAGAATTCGACAAAGGGCGACTCTTTTTTTTATGACGGACTCTCTTTTTACGGTTCCTCAAAATTACCAGCCGATTCGATCATAAATTACTTTTATACGCGCTATGAATTTATTTTGTGTATGTGTGTGATGCAGCGCTGCTGCTTCTTTTCCTCCGTCGCTCCTGCTTTTTTTTATTTTATATCCTCTCGGTACAGGAATCAAAAGGTTGTTTAATGTGAGATTTTTGAAATGCTTGGCGCGCTGTCCAATAAATTGAGAGAGTTCGGACGTGGGACTGGATTTTTCGTAATTTTGTTTATAAACTATAGGTATCCATCGCGCGGACAAGTGAGAAGATTTGGGCTACCTGTCCGATTTATGCGCGTTTGCCGGTAATCAAATGGCCGTGTAAATATTTTCCAGTGGTATAAAAAAACCTTTATATATGTTTCGTAATCGTTTGTCTTACATGTCTTTACGTATATTTTTTATATTCGATTTCTCAAATTCAAATGTTTTTCGCATAACCGCGAGTAAATATAAAATTCAACAAAAATCAAACTCGACAATGTAGAATAAGGAGACATTTCATGTAGGATAATCGGATCTTAATTTTAATTTTAACGAAGCATTAGAGCTCGCACTCCAGCTGTTCAATAATATAATCGCCTATTAATTTTATTCTCTAATTGAAATTGGCCTTTAAAAAAAATTACCCATGCGAGTCTAAAGTCGGCGATTACGTTTTAAATCTCTCTCTCTCTCTCACTCCCTCTCTCTCTATCTCTCTCTCCGTTATCGAAAAATAATTGAATAAAATCTCATCTTCGCCATTAAAAACCTATTGCTCGAGTGATAAAAAAAACTGTGGGTACAGCGAGAGAAAGAGAGGTCGATTCATCCTTAAGCCTTCGATCTTTCCTTCCGAATTAAACAACTTTCCGAGGGCCGAACGTTGAATCGAATAACTATCAAGCCGCGTATGCAGCATATATAACAAAAAGGAATTAGTGCAATCAGAGAACAATCGCGCTGGCGCTCAACCCTCCTCGAGGGAACAATTAACCGTCGTCCACGTCAAGTCACTCAAAGAATCCCAATAAACCCGCAGCCGCCGGTGTAGAAAAAAAAGCACCGAGAGAGAGAGAGAGAGTAGTAGTAGCAAGTCCCATTCGGAAACGAATTTCCTGGTAAAGAGAGCAAAAAATAAAGCGAGTGAGTAGAAAGCGTATAGAGCAGCGAGAGAGAAAGAGAGAGAAGCCGAAACAGCGTAATAATCGTGTGCACCCTGCGGTGTGCGTCAGTGCACACACAAGAGAGAGGGAGAGGGAGAGCGAGAGCCGATTCAAACTTTCATCCCACGTTGTGCCTTTAAACTCATTTCGAACTCATTCCACGTTTATTACACAATGTGCAGGTATATCGTTAATCGCTTGACACGCGTACGAACGAGCCAGCTCTCCGCCGCCTCTTTGCGCCGCTCGTCGGCTGTATAGTCGCCGGGCCACGCTGCAACTGTATAACGCGCGGCGAGCGCGAGTGGAATTACATTGGGACGACGAGGCGGTAAAAGAGAGGCGCTCCGTGCGTACCTATACTCTGTGCACTGGCGAAAAAGCCGAAAAACGTGTGTGTATGCGAGAGAGAGGGAGAGAGAGCGAGTAGAAGGGGAGAAGTGGCGAAGGATGCGGGTGCCAGGACGCGAGAGGGAGAAAAAAGACGGCTATGTGGTATCGACACTTGAAAATTGCTACGTTTCCACGCGCCGGGTGCCCCGCAGCCCATTGTTACCCCCTATACGATATATATCCTTTCCGCAATCGCCCTCCTTTAAGAGCTCGAGCTCGTTTTCTTGCCTATACATATATATGGGTGTGTGTGTGTGCAGTGTGCAATATAGCGACTGCCGTTGAAGGAAGCGGGCGTTTTTAACGTGCGTGTGTGTGTGTGTGCGCGCGCGTACTATATAGAAACCTATGGTGAAAGAGAAAAAGGGTCTGCGAAATATTGTGCGTGTGAATGCGAGACAGTGAGAAAGAATAAGAGGAGCGTGCACGTGGGGCCGAAAAATAGGAGGAGCAGCAGCAGCAGCGAGAGACTGCCTGCCTCATCTCTTATTGCAGAATAAGAGAGAGAGAGAGAGAGAGAGAGAGAGAGAGAGAATATAAGGAACGTCATAGCTGAAGTTTCCTTCGAGTTGCGCCTTCTCGCTGTTTTGTTCGCTTTTGTGAGCGCGCGCCGCGCGCCGGCCCTGCAGTTGGAAAGGAATATGCTAATTTGATGCGTTGCTGAATGATGCTGTTATTCGAAGCTGAGGAGCTGAGAAAGTTTTTTGCAGCGCTCAATTGCTGAGACCTGCGATATTTGGCGAGGAGGGTATCGGATAGCTCGCTCCGCGTGCAGCGACCCGGAGGAAAACAATGCCGGCTGCATTGTTCGCTGCGGATAATGGCATCTGATACCGACTAGCTCGCGATGTGTTTATTATCTTGATAATAAATTAGCTGCTTATCTGTGATTGTAACTTGATCATTCATAATGGATTGGCTTTTTACAGTCACGGGAGTGTGCATGTGTTAGGAAAGATTTGAAAGGCACAAAAATGTAACACATGTATACAATGAAAATAAGAAAATTTCGTTGTAATTCTGGCCTTCGACGAATCCACCTATACTCATATTTCACATATGAGCAGTTGAAAGTGTCAATAGCTTCCACCATCCTCTTTGTGTCACATGAGTTGACTGATGAAAAAAATCTCCACCCGTGTCAAGTGCTGGAAAAAAAATCGTTTCCAAACTTTGAGCTCGCGGGCGACACAATGCAGTTTTGTGTGCTTGTCAGACACCGAAACACGGCTCAATTATAACTCTGTACTCTTCGAAAAGTAGCGAATGTTGTAAAGAAATCACTATTGATTATACATTTTACAAAATTACGATTTATAGTACTTTACGAATGGTTTTCGCAAAAACTAATAAAATTCACCCTTAAAGGAGTTACCGCTTTTTGATATATTTTATCGTGACAGTGTATCCAATAGCTGATTGCCGCAGCAAACTATAACCGGTTTAGTTCCTAATATAATGTACCCTTAAATTATATTCCTTTTTCTTTCTCAGAGATTGCTTGTAAGATTGCTGTATGGTTATTTACGAAAATAAAGCTGATGTTATCACGGAACGGAATACGCAACTCCATTTAGGATGAAATTTGCGGTGGATTTAAGCAAGCAAAAAGAAGAGAAGCAAAAATCTTATGAGAAAATACTTGGCGAGACAATAACAAGTGGCTCGTATATCTCTTTAAAAGATTTCCAATGGATATCCGATATTGGAGAGAACGCTTTGCGAGTTTATAAGAAGCTCTAAGCAACTCCTTTAACATGATTTATAGCACTATACATTTTGCCTTAAATATAGAAAATCTCAAAATGGAATCGCATGTAATTTTTTTTTATGTGTAAGGATTTCTATTTTTTTTTAATAAACATTATCTAATTCCATTATATACTATATATAGTGCAGCTCTTTACATTTTTCACTTTCCACTTGATTTCACTCGAACCCATTCCCATGCTTTTGTCAAATAGAAGGAAACGTAAATCTTCGAGAAAAATGTCCAAACGGTAAATCCCATCGCGATTGATTGAAACGGAACACAAAAGAATACATATCTCAGGTCAACCGGTGAATGAACGCAACCAGAAACCCCAACCCTTTACACCCATAAGTTGGTATACACACTCGACCTCGCAGCGGTACCCAAAGAAAGGAGGCGCACATACACACACCCAAAAAAAAACTGTATATAAAATCTAACGAAAAAGAGAAACTTTGACAAGTCGTACGAGGCGAGTGTCAAGTAGCTCCGGTCGTAGAGCGTGAAAAGGGAGAAAGCGAGAAAAGGGTGAGAGAGAGAGGGAGAGAGAGTGAGAAGTGAGGCTGCCGCGAATTGTGCGCGTGAATGCGCGCGAGCGGCCGAAAAATAGGAGGAGCAGCCCAAGCCGTACATACGTACTTCCTGCTATGTGTGCTAGAGACCGGGCGACGGCTGCAACTAAAGGGAGAGAGAGAGGAAAAAAAGGAAGGAAAAAAGTGGAAGGAATATATAGGGGAAAAGAATTGTGTGCGCGCGAGAGACTGGGTCCAGGGAGAAGCCAAAAGTACATATATATGTACTATATATGTAGGCAGCAGCCCAGTGTGTGACTGCTTTAAGCCGCTTTTCCGCCAAAGTGCGAACTCTCTCTCTCTCTCTCTCTCTGTAAGTGTGCCTGCGTGTGTGTATGTGTGTCTGAATCAATTCGCTTATCCCCTCGCCCACATTGTATGCCAACTCACACACGCACACAGATATGTATACATACCAAGTGCTCATGAGAACGAGCGCTGCTCAGCACCCCAGGAGTTACTACACTGCTGCTGCTGCTTCTTCTTCTTCTTTTTCCTTCGTTTCCCCGGCTTTTTTTTCTACCAGTCGTGCTTTCTTCAGTCTCGGCTTTTTGGGCGAGGAAAAAATTCGCAGACGAAGGCACATACTTTCGCGGAATCAAGGCTATACATGCGCTCTCTCGCGAGCGCGAGAATATTTTATTCGCCCCGCGAGATAACAAATATGTAAATTTCGGGGAGAGCTCCTGCGCTTATTCTTTGAAAAGGAACGTCGATTCATGCGGAGAGAAAGAGATGGGGAATCCATTCCTTTATCCGCGAATAACCAGAGGGGTCCTCTCGGGCTTGTATATAGGCTTTAGCGCTTAATACGGTATTGAATTCGCGAGCAGATTTTGCAAATACCGAAAAAAACGCACGATTTGTTTTTGTCGGGCGATCGAGTTTCTCGGGTTTGAAGTTTATTTTCGAATTTCGAAGACTGCGAAATAGCGCGGAATTGTCATGTTGTGACGTAAGATGAGTTTACTGTTTACTTCTGCATTTACCGTAGAAATCATACTATGCGATTGCTATACGAATCAAATGTTGCATTAACCGTATTAAAGGCATTCTACTCTATCTCTATAAAAATCAATTCTCTCTCTGAAAGTTGTTCACACAATATATTTGATTACGTCGATAAAATTTTTTATTAGCCTTTCATGAAATTTAAATCGTAAAATCAGAGCTAAAAGCTCTATGTAGGTACATGAAAACCAAGGTATATCAAATATATCTGCTTCTTATTTCTCCAATCTTTACAGTTAGAATATAGCAGAAGAATCTGTATATACTTATGATGCGTCACGAAGTATGTTTCAGATGAATACACTTTCAAATCGCAAATACATAAAATATTTCACTTCCTCTTCAAAAGAATGTTAAAAAGCAGAACTGAACGAGGTTGAAGAAACAGCTCCGAGAGTATCTTTTGAATACAAATCACATATGTGCGCGCGCTCGTCTTTTCAAGCAATATTGATACGTATCACTTTTCAGAGCTTGAAAAGGAGCTACATTTATATATCTATTCAAACAAATTTTGAAATAATCTCCATAAAAAAAGGTATTTGCGGTATTTTCGGAACACATTCTTATTGAAAACTTGTAACTGTATATCGTTTCGAGCTTCATTTAAACAAAATTAAAAATTAAAATTTAATGCTGCAAATAAAATGAACAAAAGAAACGAAACTTACAACGCGATAATCTGAAATAAATAATTTGATTAGTAAAGAAAAGGATGGGGAGAATAAATCGGGTCAAATCCACAATGATGTCAGGTATACAAGAATATTTTATTCGTCTAAGATAACAAATATACAAATTTCAAGAGATTTTTTGTTCAAATAAACGGTGATCTCAAATAATAATAATAATAATAATGATAATAATGATGATAATAATAAGAAGAGGATAAACACGATCAGCTTCTTCTTAAACACGTTCCTTTCTTGCGGAGCTCAGTCGGCGCCGCCGCTATGCGCGGATCGTTCGTTGGCCTCTCTCGCTTCGCACACACACGTGTATAATACGTTATGCGTATTCCGTGTTCTCGCTTACGCCGCTGTACTCGCCTCGTTTCCCTTCGCATGCATTTTAAATTGTATAATAGGCGCTAGCACTGCGTTGAACGCAGGCTCTCGCGCGCCGCTTTAAAAGCCCGCGGCGCATTAGTCTCGTGTGTGCGCGCCGGCGCGTATTATGAGTTAAACGAACGAAAGGAAAAAAAAGGAAGGATGCGCACGAGGGAAGGGGAAAATAAAGTATTCAGTGGGGCGAGGGGGAGGGGGGGGGTGAGTGTATGCCAGCGGAAATGAAAGGAATATCAGCGCGTAATACGGACAGTCAAGCGGATTTTCAGCGTACGATCTATTTATCTATATGAAAAAATATAAGGCGAACGTTGAGCAGAATGCTTTTTATTGGAGAATTATAGAGACCAACTCTCGTGATTCCTTCGAGTGAGATTCATTGGTTTGAAGGACTGCTTTAAAGGATTTTGAAATAATTGACAAATATTAAAAAAATCATTCAACTTTATTTGGTTTTACTGAATGTCATTGTACGAAATCGGATGAAAAAATGGTACAATGGTCACTCCAAGGAATCCCGAGCGAAACATGCAATGCGACGTACAGTATATTGTTTTTGGTGGGGGGAATTGGCACAAAAGGATCAATGAACGACTGGCGAAGACATCAACTTTTGGAGCAAACGTCTCGTGATATCGCAGCACATTTACATAAGCTTAATAACGAATTCGCATAAGAAAGTTTTGTTTACTTCTGTTTTTTTTTTCCTTGGCACCGATCGCTTCAAATGTTCATACAATAGTCTGCGTTTACAATGATCAGCGTTTCGCATCGAGATGCGCGCCGGTTCTTATTGGTAAATCCTACAAAAATCTTTACGCTGTCCTTAACAAAAAAATGTTTACTCTATGTAAGATAATTGTCCATCCCATCAAACATCCCTTATATATTTTTTTGTTAAGTTAAAACATTACGTTTACTATAAGTTTGCTTTTTTTCTATAAATATTTATAGAGTTCAAAATTCATTACGATTCGTGTGTACGTTAAAGTTACCACTTACATAGAGCCGTCATTTTTGTCACGATGGAGCTTGGATTTCCAATAATAGTTTTTTTTGTTCGTAGGGCGCGTATATATACACATATATAGTGCGAAACCACTCGAATATCTTTACTTCTCGCACTCGTATCTTTCTTATATCATTATCGAACGAAATCATTTTTTTTCTTATTTAAAATAGTCAAAAATATCGTATTCTCGTAAACATATCAATATCGATCAATCAACTAGGCACTGATGCAGATCCTACAACGCGATTCTTACTCTTTTTATTTTATTCGTTTTTTCACTTTGAACTTGTTATATAAATTCCAAGGTTACGTTGAAAAAATTGTCCGCTACGAAATTTCTAATAGTCAGTTTTTTGTTTCGCCTCGCGACGTGTGCAATATAAATACGCGACGCGGGAAAAAGAAGTTCGACAGTTGATGGAGGGGGGGCTGATTGTATATATATAAGTGCGATGATGGCAGTGAAACAATCGGATTTAGTGGGTGGTTCACGATTTGCATCTCTTGAAAGATATCCCTGTGGTTTCCTCGCGAGCTTTAACACGTTACATTTCATGTCTGCATCTGATTTTTTTTTTATTTCTTAGGCGCACCTTGTAAATCCCGTTTATATGTATAATACATAAATCCATATTTAAATGCATAATACGCCTCCTCTTGTCTATACATACATATACAATTGCATATATATAAACTCTTATTAGTGTCGATATTATCCTTTTTTTTCATTTATCATCACGTGTATATATATATATATAATCTAAAAAACGCTTTGACGATCGTTGTGTGATTATTAATGAGCATCAGTTCGTTTCTCTTCAATCTTTTCGTAAAAGTGTGTACGTCGGTGTGCGAGATGATAGATAAAAAATCAAAAATCGCCGAGATGACTGGGGGTGGCAGAAAAAAGCTCGATTTAATCTTCGAACCGATTAAAGTGCACAAAAAGGTAAGCATCGAACAAGAGAGGTATATCAACGTAACAACAATTGGGGCCGAATTATTTTCTGAACTCGGAAACGATTGTATTATAATGCGCTTCCTTTCGCGACGCGCGTATCGCGATCGCCGATCAAAGCACGCATCGTCATACGTCACGAGCTGCCAGTACATCGATGCAGCGCCCCGATACGTATAAACATTTGAAAGTTTTTCCCCAGTCCGACGGGGCAGGGGGTGGGGGGTAAAAGTAAGTGGGGGGAGGGGCGGCAGAGGAAAACTGAAATATCATCACTCGAGTCGATTGTACGAAACGCGTCAATAAAACTATATCGTGTACATCTCGTCGGCACTTTATCACGTTCGACATGGTCTGTGCTCTATGCTTATCGTTTTATCTCTCTTTTCATTATTTTATTTTCTTCATTGACCAGGAATCGCTTAAAAATTGGCAGTATAGTAGTATTTCGTTTCGGACCTGAGTATTATTCGCTATCTTTGAAATAGAATATACTTCATTGTCATTAATGCTGATGCAAGTTGCTTTTGCTTTAGTCTTTTACTTTATTATTCTTTAGTAACTGTGTATTAATATGGCCAGTAGGGGTGTATGTGTCGTTTCAACGTTTAGTTAACAAAAATATTCTCAATTTCGCGTAAGAAAAGATCCTTAAAAACTATAAGTAACCGCACGAGTGAAGAGTTGATCGATAATAAACATAAAATGATGCTTTAGTATTATCTCGATTCACTAACAAATCCCAATGCAGCTTCGGTATATCTCTGATTTCAATAATGGCATTAACATATTATAACAACGAAAAAAGCTGATCTTGGTATCTCTCTCTATACATATATATATATATCATATATATATATATGTATATGCAATAAATTCAGTCGGAATTCGGGAGTGCCAAAAGTATCGGCACCGCACTGCCAATAGTTAATAAATCTTCGCACATTAATCACGCGAGCTCCGTGACACGCGTTGCCATAATAATATTCTACATAATTCATTTTTATAAAATAAATAATATCTTATACCAACCGAACGAAAAAAAAAATAAAAAAAAAGGTACTTACAAAAGAGAAGCGTCCATTCCAAACTAACAAACGACTCTCCGCACATATGACGTGTCCGGCTCGTTTGCACCGCCAACTTCTCTCTCTTTTTCGTTAATTTATTTTTTAATCGCCTCGCGCGCGGCGATCGACACGTACAAGTCAACACAGTTAACAGTCTCGCTTATATATTTACAGGTTTCCTTACTTACTCTCCCTCTCTCTCTCTCTCTCTCTTCTGCACACCTTCTTCCATCCCCATCATCATCATCATCATCATCTCTCTCTCTCGCTCTTTCTCTCTCTTTTCATTATATTCGATGCGCTTTTTAAAGACTTGCAACGTAAGGCCATATTTCGTTATTCCGATGAATCATACCTTGTGCTGCTGCCGCTGCGGCTCGGCCTCCTTCTCGTTCCGTTCCTCTTCCGCGCGACACGTTGCAGATTTTATCTTAGGAATAGTATGAAGGAATTTACATACGTAGATTGGCGCCAGGGATCGTACGTACGTATACATACATCTATATATATATATCTCTATATATATATATATATATCTGCAGATTCAGCTCGAGAAGAGAGGCTCCACCTCCTTCTCCTCTTCCCTTCCTCTTCTTGAGGCTGCACCTCATCTCAGCCGGCGCGTCACTTGGTTTTATTTCGAACATGGCACAGAACACACTATGTTTACGTATACTCATATAATGTATGTATATGTATATATATATGTATATATATAAATGTGTATTGCGTGTGTTGTGTATAGTGTATTATATAAAACCAACTGCTCAAGCGGAGCGCGAAATCGTTTTTTTCCGAAAGTCTATATAGGCCTGTCCTCTATTATTGGCTTACATCTCGAACTTTCGCTGACACGGCACCGAGAGAGACTTTGCAATATTGCGGCTCGCGCACTCGTCAATTCTCATGCCATCGCTCCCGGCTCTCTTTCTCTCTTTCTCTCTCTCTCTCTCTCTCCTTCGTGAACTCGAGAAAAACTGAAATTGGCAGTGTATGGTGTGTACATGGATTCTTTACGCGGTGTTGGTGTATTTGTGAATGTGTGTGTGTGTGTGTATGATGCGTTGGAGCGGTGGCCGCCCCGACCTCGTTGGCCGTGACGCTTCAGAGCCAGGGTCCGAGTTGCGCCTCGAGGATGGTCGCTGCGTCGGTTCTTCCCATGACCCTGAGATGGTTGAGGAGATCGGTAACGGCCGTTGGCTCGCGGTGCCTCGCCTCCCACAGGTCCAAAATGTGCTCGGTCGGACTCGCTTTCGTGGCGAAGTAATTGATGTATCTGCGGGCACACACACACCGACCGTTCTTTCCTTGTTTCTCTGGGTTTTTTTTTCCTCTCTCTTCCTCTCAACCCTCTCTCTCTCTCTTTCCCTCTCTCTCTCTCTCTCTCTCTCTCTCTCTCTCTGCCTCTCTGTCTCTGGGAGGCACACGTGAACTCATGGATAATAAGGAGGCTGCGTTCGCGAGTGCATAAGTGGCTGTGGAGGAGCTGCGGCTCTGTGCAGCTCGAGAGATTCCCTCGGTATGATAAAGAGGCTGAGCGCGCGATTATGTAGCTATATGTATGTATTATCCGAGGCGGGGATGCTTTTAATACTTCATCCGTGCGCACGCAGTTCGAGCGCTTTTTAAGGGATCTCTTATTCGCGGTCTATACCTTCCACCCGCGCACTCTTTCTCTCGCGAGCGTATCGCGCAGATCAAAGGAGCAGCCAGCTTATCTGTCTTCTTTTCATTTTTGTTTCTGCTCTCGGGCCCTGACTCGCTTTGTTTTCATGCAAATTTAGCCTTTTTGCCGCGACCGGTGCATTAGTTATCGTTTAGCGCGCGCCTTTTAACGGTTATATACCAGCAGTTGTTTACTCAAGCTACCGCGCCGAACGGGAAATTGCAAAACTCGCGGTGGCGGCGGCGCTGCTGCTGCTGTGAATTCGAAATTTATTAGCTCCGCGCGGAGATTAGTCAGCGAGCATTGTAGAAACACTGTTTTATTATGTTACTTAATTTATGGATCTGGTAAGTTTGTGTGATTTGCGACGTTTGTCGAGAGCGTAAATTTTTAATGAGATCGAAAACTCGTTCTTATGCTTTGATGATTTCTATACTAATTATAACGAATTTCATCGGCTGTTCCTTTGATCAGCGTATTATAAATTGGCTAATAAATGCATTAATTGACGGAATATTGTAGCTTTTCTCTATTACGAAACTTAGTTTTAAATTAGAAGAAATAGAAAAATCGTTCCTTAATAAGATCTAAAAGTAAATGGCGTTAAATGCACACATTAAAAGGAACTGCGCACCGTGAAATCGAAATGCGAAACTCCAATTTTCGCATCTAAGGTTTCTACGGAATGGCATTAAATATCTAATTCGAATGCCGCTTGATTAACTATGCGCGCTTTAGAGACCTTTTTTCGCAATCCCAAAACGGGTTTAATGGAATAAAACTATAAATAACGCGCGAATGAACTATTAGCACACGCCGCGATAACGATAGCATTTTACTAATCGTGAAATTTAAATATATTTGTTCGTGGAAAATTTCCGCGCATACTTAGATGTTGATTAGCTCGTATACGCGTTTGACTTTTTTTTTCTCAAAACTTTTAAAGCGATATTTTATTATATTGCCAAAGTAAATATCTTACTTAGAGGTGATAAACACTTTTATTAAATATCGGCTATTTACATAAGTATTCAATAAATTGCTCTACGCACTTTGCTTAAAATGAAAGTTATTAATATATTCTTGGAGAAAAACTCAACTTTGATATTATCGATAATATTGCAAAGTATGAATATCATATGTTCGGACAAAGTGTTTTAGCAACATTTAATAAAAAAGTTTTAATAATTAACGTTTGTACTTAACCAAAAGCTGCGTTGTAAAGTCATAAATTATCAGACACCGAAATTTCAACCCCAATTCACCATAACAATTTGTCAATTATCCCTATTTCAATAAACATAAAAGTAACATCTCCGCAATAGTTCCGAATTCCCCGTATAACTCCGCGTATACCCGGAACTCATAAAGAACAAGCCCGCAGAAGCCTTCATATCCAAGTTTTCATCGCCTAAACTTGGCCGGCAGCTCCCTCCTAAGCAGCCGCCGCGTCGCAGCAGCCCCTCCGCATACCCATACCGCGCACAAATGCGCAGAGAGACAGAGAGACACATAGAGAGATAGAGAGATAGAGAGAGAGAGAAGTACGCATAGCCGAAATGAAACATAGGCTGCAAGTTCATTACTCACCTATCGACGCGCAGCATCTGGGCGAGCATCCTCCAGTCGTTGCCGAGGGAATTGGGCGGATCGAGACACTGGCACAGCTGCTTCCTGAGCGAGCGGGTGAACCGGAAGGGTCTCAGCGTCCTCGAGTCGGCGTTGGAGCTCGCGTTCCCGTGTCCCGCCGCGACGCTACTGACTACGGTGACCTCGCGCAGCGGTCGGGTCACGCTCCCCGACGATATCAGCTGCTTCGTCCCGTCGTAGATGATCCTGAAGACCTGGCGCGCGTCGGCCGTCGAGGAGCTCTGGCAGATCTGGAGCTTGTAGGTGCGCGTCGCCGTGCTGCTGCTCGTGTCCAGCTCGAAGCTCACGTGCTTGAGGTTCTCGCGGCTGGTCCAGAGCTCGCTGAAGCCCAGCTCCTGGCGCTCGGTCGGCGTCTTGTTCTGCCACTCGTTGCCCACCTCCTCGAGGCTGATGCAGAGCGGCTCGCGGTTGTCCTCGAAGGGCAGGCTACGGGGCTTGTCGAGGAGGCAGCCCCGGATCTGGGCCTCCCGGTCGACGACCGCCTTGTTGGCCGCCTTCGTGTCCTCGAGGGCGTAGACGCGCAGGCAGCAGCTGCCGTTGCTGCTCTGGCTGCTCGCGTAGACCGCGAGCCTGAGTCTCTTGGTGGCCAGGGCCCCGTCGCAGCTGCTCTTGCCCGCGAGGACGTAGGTCTTGAGCTGCTCGGTCACGAGGAACACCTCCGCGTGGTCCACCTGGGTGAAGAGGGGCGTGTTGATCGTCTCGTTGCCGAGGGTCAGCAGCTTGGTCCAGAGGATGGGCTTGTCCTTGGCGGGGGCGATCGCGTTGCAGGCGGCGCTCTCGTCGACCTCGAGGTTCTCGCAGCACCAGATGCTCAGCTCCCAGCTGGCCGGTGGCTGGAGCATGGCGCAGTGCTCGAACTGCAGGATCACCGGCTTGGCGAAGCTCGCCGTCGCAGGACCGCAGCTCACTACCGCCGAGAGCTGGGTCGTGCCATCTGCGGAGACAAGAGAGAGCCGCACGCGCAGCGGGGTTCGTATAATTGTTCGCACTGGGATGGAGAGGGGACAAGTGGCCCCTAAAGACCCGTAAAAGTGGGATGAAGGTTATGCAAATTAGCCAAATGACTTCGTTTCTGGTCTGTGGTTTACCAAATGGCTTTTTCAGTGGACAATAGGAGCGCACACTTGGCAAGGGTTTTGCGAAATCCGGAGCATTTATACGCTCGTATGTAAGGCTTTTTCGATAATAATTATTCAAAATGCGTGCAAGCACTCGTGTGAATTAGAATTTTCATAAGTAAAAAAATAATAGAACTACTTTTTAGACAGAATGTTAATTATGTTACTAAAACTGTATGCTCTCAATTTGGTTCATGCTTTCTTTTTTTTTCATTATTGTTTAACGCGCTAAAAGTATAGTAAATTAAGCTTCTATTCGAACGAGAATGTAAATAAGAACCCAAATTAAAATCTTAAGCTATATCATAAAAGAGAAAAGCCAGATGATAAAAAGTAGACGCTTTAAACTGAAGCCATAATCGTAAACGTATCACTCAGTATCTTTAAAAGAAAAGTCAGTAGTTTAACCGTATATGGGTCTATGAGAGTATAAGTGAAAAGAGCTGAAGAGGGAGAGAGACTACGAGGGGGGATCGCGAAGGTGCCGAGTGATTAAGCAGTTTTAAACGTCGCATGGGTTATCTTTCTCTCTCTTTTTCTCTGTCTCTCGGCTCTCTCGAAATAAATTATCCCGCCTAATATTTTAATGAAATAGTTTTTTACGAGCTCTTCCCGCGGCCGGGTATAATACGACCACCACCACAGCAAGATAGAAATCGAAATTTATGTGCGTACAGCATCTTTCCCTCTCTTTCTGTACATACAAAGGGGCCCGTTGAATATTAATTTATCAATATGAATTCAGTCGCGTTCGAGTCGCGCCGATTAGACGGAACGCGGGGCGCTTTTTAGTGATGTTTGCTTTTTAACGCCGCGTGATAAATGCCGCAGTTCGGCTTTCTATAAGTTATACATGCCTCGCAGACCTGCGCGGGATCTAATCAATTTCTGCTTCGTATAATTTGTGTTGAATTTAAAGAAACATTCGTTCGTTTTATTTCGAGCGAGTCGAATCGGTTTCTGGGAGGTCCGATGCCCATTACACGCTCATAAATTCTCGTCTCTCCCGGCAATTATGTGATCTGTTCCGTTTATTATATTCTTTGGTGAGCGCGCACTGCAACTTGATATTTCATTAAATGTGCGCCAAAGTCGTAATGTCGCGCTTTTATGTCTATACGCGTGTGGTGCCATTATTTTACGCGATCTCCACACTTTTCCCATCTCGTATCTACTTTCACTTTAATTGCGCTGATGCATTTAAATTCGAACGAAACCAAATTATATATACACACACGATTTTTTGTAATATCGATTATATTTTCATACATTACGGTATAAATTCGCTTCTCTCCGTGCGCGCGCTCAATAATAAATCAATGGAACGTGTAAAAAGCTAACTTTCTCGACAGCAACGAAAGAATCTCAAAACTTTTCGCAGACTCGCTGAATTATAAGACGCGCGTTACGTCGTGCTCTGCGCTCGCGCTCACACCTTTTATCGGAGCGAGCGAGGCGACGAAAAGAAAAAAACGGGAAACGAAAAACTTACATAATGTATAACATTCGATCACTTTTAACGCTATATATCGCGCTTATTAAATTTTGCGAAATCCACACTCTCTGCTCCTTCGCGATCCCCTCGGCGCGAAATAAGAAGCGCGTGAAGAGAGAGAGAGAGAAAGAAAAAAGGGCACGACGAGCCAAAGAAGAGGAAGGAGCAGAAGAAAAAGAACATCGTCTCTCCCACCCTCTCTGGCTGCTCCGACACCTTCATTGGAAATTGATACAGGAGCGTTGCACGCGAAACCCGAGAATCGAGAAATCCCATCAATCGCTAAGTGCGAGCTTATGTAAAGAGCGCGAGGCGACAGCGCAACTCTCGACACTATGGCGTATACATCCCCACACACACACACACACACAACAACAACAACTCACAGGCACAGACGCATAGAGAGAGAGAGAGAGAGAGAGAGAGAGAGAGAGAGAACTAACCTGGCAGCTGGGGTCTGAATCGATCTTCGTTGAGCACCGCGAGGTGCAGCTCGCTCCTCGACGGCTTGGGCACCGCTCCCTCGGGTACCGACATCGAGATCCCAGAGTCGGGCAACACCAGTAGGGCGCCCCGATTGTTCACGTGAGCCCTGGCGACGTTTCCGGCCTCCAGAGTCGGGAGTCTGACGTTGCCGCTGGCCACGTTGTAGGTCGACTCGGTCGACGGATAGGAACTCGATAGGCTGTTCTCGCTGCCCGAGAGCATCTGACGGTCGCTGCTGCAGGACTCCTGGGTCGAGGTGCTGGGCGTCGGCGACATCGTCGAGGGTACGACGGAGGAGGATTGGGGACCCGAGTGCAGGGA
Organism: Megastigmus dorsalis; assembly: GCA_900490025.1. Taxonomy (NCBI): domain Eukaryota; kingdom Metazoa; phylum Arthropoda; class Insecta; order Hymenoptera; family Megastigmidae; genus Megastigmus; species Megastigmus dorsalis. Next base: position 29,406 of record UELU01132410.1, read on the forward strand.
TAGGTGGGGTACGTCGTAGTGGTGCTCCGAGAGGGAGCGGGACATCGAGAGCTTCGGGTCGAAGGGGTACTCGTAGCAGGCGGGAACGATGGTCGCCGTTACGTCCGGCTGTAGGCTAAGCTTCTTTTCCTGATCCGGATAGAATTCGGGCTGGAACTCTGTGGAAAAATCAACGTGGGACGAACACCCGTGTGACCTTCTTTTCTCTCTTTTTCTTCCTTACATATATATATATAGAGAGAGAGAGCTTTGTCCGCGCGTCTCTTTTTCTTTTCGGCGCGATTGCGCTTCTACGAGGATTTCAGTTGCGCGCAAGGGGAATAGAGTGGTAAATTGGTAATCTGCGAGATTGGTTTTTGCTACGCTGCGGAGAATTGAAGGCGATTTTCTTTTTTTATTTTTTTCTTATGCGAAGAAACTGCAGTTACGGAAATTCATTTTGAATTTGCTCTACAAGTATTTCAAATCAATTTTTTACTTTATGTAAGTTACATCGATTCTATACAATGTAATGTTGAAAAATATGAACAATAATCGGTACTGTATATGATCCGCGTTAAAACGATAGCCACAAAAGTGTAATAAATATAGCTGATGATAAAGCAACGATAGGAAGAATGAAATGCATCAATCAGCCTCGTATTTCAGATTATTAATGCTATATATTAGCATAAGCCTCTCAACAACTTCCTAACAAGGAAAAATATCGTCGGATGAAAAAATCAAGTCAATTTCATACCCTCGCGTATAAAACAAAGTACAAGTTGGCCGAGATAGTTTCTGTATCTTGTGTACAAGCCTATTTTGTAACATGAATCAGCAGATAGCTTTATCTTCCGTCTCGGGGTTATGGCTTCCAATTTACGAAACTTTCTGTTATGCTCTGTACACATATATCGGGGCTCGATCTCCCCGCGCGTCCAATCAAATCAAAGACGATCTTTCGCACTGCGTCCGCATTCGCATCAATTCGCTTAATGCCTCTTTCTTACTTTTGTTGTCCTTTGTCCAAGTTTTATTTCTTCTCTGCGTAATTCATACTTATTTCGGATTGTACACGATAAAATAACTGTATAAAATCGCAGAAAGTCATTTTCTTTATAGCAGTGTAATATTGACTGATCTTTGCAAAACAAGCTATCTGCTAATTCATTTTGGGCAAGACCATACGAAGGCAATATTCACGGTATGGATTTTTACTTCACCCTAAAAAGGTATTACAACTTTCAGCAATATAACCTTCCGAGCTCACTCAATTTTCATTAGCACAAATCAACTCGCAGCGACTCGCGTTCCCCGCAAATCACCAAACTTCTCCTCGCGTGCAATATCCTGCAACTAAAGACACCCACCCACACGCAGAAAAAAAACCCAGTACATTCGCCCCCTAATGCTTGTTTTTAGTTTGGTCAGTCTTTGTTCTCGCAGCTCGTACGTCATCATCCATCGACACCCAATGGCTCGCTATACAAACAAGCATAGATACACACGCAGGGCCGAGCTCGTTGGCTCACGCACGCGTATCGCGCCTCGTAAATTCAATATAATGCCTTGGCACTCGGCGCATAAACTTACCGCTCCGGGCCATCGAGTAGAGGGAGTGATCGCGACCCTTGCGCTGAACCAGTCGCGCCAGGAAGAAGCCGAGACCTCCAATCACGACGCAGGCGACCGTCAATCCGACGTAGAGTGCAACGTCCATTTGCCGGCTCGCTGTAACAGACAAGGGCCAGAAGTGCTCAGTGCGACTCACGACTCTACTATACGTATAAGGAGGCTGCAGACAGAGAGAGAGAGAGAGAGAGAGAGAGAGAGAGAGGAGAAAGAGAGCGAGCGAAATGACGGATCCTTCGAGGCTAATGAAGCTAATAAAAGCTACGAGCGGAAGTCGTAAAATGTGCGCTCTCGCTCTGTTTCTCTCTCTCTCTCTCTCTCTCTATATCTCTTTCTGAGCAAGCGCACGGGGTGAGCAGACAGTTGAGGAAGACCAGTCGTAATAACGCCGGGCCTCGATTGAGATTTTCTTAGCTTGGGACGAGTGAGAGATGTATGGCGCATGTATATATATATATATGTGTGCAAAAGAGAAGGAAGAGGGGAGGAGGGGGGTTACAGGGGAGACGGGATATATAGGACTTATTCATATAAGCGGGGGAAATTATTAGACGATTTCCAAAAGGGACACTTACCCTCCTCGGTTAGGTGAGCTCCTCCGATTTTGGCGCTGTCTACTGAAAAATTTATGATTCTTTTATTTATATACAACATCCTTCGGCGTTTGTAGTCGCTACCTCGTGCAGCCTATCATATTCGTATACATCGTTCGCGATTTCGGTCTCTAATGAAGAAAGCATTTCGAGATGTATGGATTGGACCTTTTGTGTGCAGCGCGGCGGGGCGAATGGAGATGAAAAAAAAAACAGAAAAAAATAAAGGACCGAGAAGCAGCTCTCGCTCGCATGAATAAAACAAGACCTTATGTATTTATGTTGCCTTCCGCGGAAGAAAAAAAAAAGGTATATAGATCCATTCAAGAAACGTCAATTTATTTTGAAAGCGTCCGCCGTCTCCGCGCGCGCGCTCACCTTTTTTGCGCGTTATATTTAGACTTTCAGGAGGTAACGTCGACAAAGACATTGACTGATTTAATAAATATTAAAGACCGCATTATATGACGAGAAACAGGCTTGTATTTTTACAAGTCTCGGCAGCTGATGCTGTTGCGCAGAGAGCAAAAGGATGTGTCGATATATGACCGTATAGGCAGGCTCGCGCGCCGCACGACTAAAGGCGCTTTAACAAGCCCCGCTTATCATAAACTCGGCATTTATATTATAATATAGGTCGGCAAAAAAGGGTTTAAACGCGCGAGATGCATAAAATTACGTTTTCGCTATTCCGAGAAGCTAAAGTTGCTTATTAATTTTGCTGGAATTTTAATCTTCCATATTATATATATATATACAAGAATCGATATAAGGTGTGCAATATATGCATATATAAAGCAAACACTTTGGAATCGAATGCAAATTTATGAAGCGAAGAAAAGGAGAGCGCGTGCGATAGCCCCATAAAGTTTCAACTTATTAACGAAATATTAACAAGACGTGAAAATTTATCAAAAATACATCCGCGTACAGATAGTTGGAAAACTTGCATCCGCTTGGGAAGGCTTGCAGGTCTCGAACGAACACCATCCGAGAAACTCGCGGCAAAGACAAACATAAAGCCCGGGCCAAGACCGCGGAGAGGCGCAAGTATATAGCTGCAAGCGGAAATTAAAGGGGAATTCGCGCGCATAAAATTAAAACTTATATTATCGACGCTAGTATAGGGCGGTCGAAAACTTTTACCCGCGCTGAACAATGTAAAAAGCATATATATAAGTATAAAAAAGAATAAAAGCTCTCTCACCATTGCACATGCCACCGGTGCAATTAGCTGTGGCAATGTCCTTTCCCTGGCAAGCCCGGCCACCTTGACTCGGCGCTGGCTCGTCGCAGCTCCTGCGCCTGCTGTGGCTGCAGTCGCTCCCGCAGACCGACCACGCGGACCATCTGGACCAGCCTCCGTCCACTGCTGCGACCAAAGCACACAAACGCGCGCCACGCAAAGTGCGCGAAAACGCTCGTATTATTACAGCTCTCGCTTAATTCATATGCGAATTTATCATTTTTTTTCCCGGGGATTCTTCGGACACGGCCGCTATAACGCCGCCGTATTATTTATCGTTGAACAAAAAAAAAAAAACAAAAAAAAAGAAGGATGGAGAGCAGGAGAAAAGTCGTTATCATGCGCGGTTAGAAGCTCGCTTCGGTGGTACGCGCGTGGGTGTAATAAAGGAAAATGAATGCGAGAAGAGAAAAAGAATGGCAACGAATCTTTTTGTTTCGTGATTTCTTTCTTTTTTTTTTTTGCTTTCTGTAGGTAGAAGGGGGCTCTTCGCTACGGTTACACACACACTACTACTACTACTACAAAGTTGGACAGAGTGAACAAAGAGCTGCACTCACCGATTGTGTTAGTGAACATTTCCATCTCCTCTGTTATTGTGAAAGCGTGCGTGATAAAAGGCATTGAGGACTTATTTACTGTTGGTTACATGGTGCGAGAGATTATGTAAGCATCATCGAATGGTACATGTATACATATGCACACACTCACAGGCACACGCACTGTGCACGATCTCATGTGTGTGCTGCAGTCTCTCTCTATGTATGCGTCTTATGCAGCGGATGATTATTCGAATTGAAGCTCGCCGCGAGCGCGTATACATATAATATGCGCTCTTTTAAGTGTGTCATGCATTACGAATTATTAGTGAGCGCTCTTACATTGTTAGTCATAAATGGCGATTATGTACCGCACGAAGCATGTATTGCTCGTTGGCTTCTTATAATAACGATCGTTATAATGTGTCTAGTCCCGCTCGCTCGCGCGCGCGACATTATGAATGAGACGTTTTATCTGTGACAGCGCGCGTAGGGAAAGCTTAAGAGACAAGTTTGATTATCCGCTCTTCTTGGTATAAGATGAAAACGCACGAGCGACGCACGACGTATAATACTGCGGCGATAGGGCCGCGCGTGTGCTCGTGCATCAATTAAAGTCGCGATATACAGAGAAATTGGGTTGAAACGAAGTACTTGGCATTTTTATCGCGGGGTTCAACAGACGCTTTATAGTAACTTGTCTTTCTCTGTGGCTCTGTCGTGATTATAAGCACGTTGACATTATGAACGTTTCGTTAGTAAAGCATTTTGATTAAGCTATATATTATGTAGATATGCGGTACATTGATATTACGAAGAAAGTGGCCGCAGCTCGTATGTGAATTAGAAGACGAAAATAGAGAAAAGAAAGCTTCAACGTTGAAATTCGACCGCGACAAAATAAAACTCTGCTTATATATATTTGCTTTAGAGACTTTTTATGTGACGCGCGAGAAAAACTTTAAAGCCGCTTTAACGATGCAACGACGATCTAGAAAAATAATAATGCGCTATAAAACGGCCGGTAATATACGCACACAGAAAGAACGAGAGAAGTGCAGCAAAGAGAGCAAAAAACTAAAAAAAGAGAAGAAGAAGAAGGAGAAGGGGAAGAAACAGCAGCAGCAGCGCGGCAGGACGAAAAAGTTTAAAGCATCGCCAATTTCGTCTCATAAATGATGCGCGGCTAAGCCACTCGTCGGCACTTTGTCGAGCTTTCGAGACCTCGGGCGGCCACTTTCCTCGTTATTCACCAAACCACTCGTTCCCTCTCTCTCTCTCTCTCTCTCTCCCACAGCAGCTCGTATATATGCTATACACTCGAGCGCCTTCACGGAAAAACGGCACTAGATCGCGGGAAAGCGCATCGAGCGTAACGAGAGAGAGAGAAAGAGAGTAGGAGGGAGGAAGTGAGCTGCCTGCAGTAGGAGAGCATCAATAGCAAGGAGAGAGAAAGAGAGAGAAGTAGCAAGCGCGAGAAAGAGAAATAAAGAGACGGTAGCAACTCACCCGGCTGACAGTTGGTATTGCAGTCGTTTTTCTGCTGCGCCGGCCCGAGGCAGGGCTGTCCGCCATTCATGGGCGCCGGGTTCGTGCAGGTCCGCGTCCTCTTTTGTCCACCTTTGGCGCAGCGCGTGTGACACTCGGACCACGCCGACCAGGACGACCAGCCTCCGTTAACTGTAAAGAACACACAGACACGCACACGTGGCCGACATTAGTTTATCTCTCTCTCTCACACACACACACACGCACGTGCGCGGTGAGACTGGCTTTTCCGCACGTGCAGTGCTCATAGCAGTCTCGTCTGCGCAATAGACGTGCGTCTCTTATATACATATATATAGTATCTTATAGGTACGAGCTATGCGAGAGAGCCCGTTCAAGACGTTTCCATTGAGCAAGATAGCGGCGAGTATGTGCAGCTGAGAGACTCCGTATATATACTTGATGTATATATCCTGAGATGAAAGTGACTGGATGTTGCGCGACAGTGCGGCTTTTATATTTCGGTATTACTTGCGAACGGGACACCTTTTTTTTTTCCTCTTTTCTTCTCCTCGCGTGCGCGCATACGCGATGTAATTGTTTTGGCTCGAGTTTACGAAATCCGTGCGCGCGGCTGCGGCTCGTGATGTTATAAATGGGGACATGAGTCGGTATAGGCTACACGGACAGGCTGATAATTAAAATGATACCTTGCGCGCTTATGTATACGTTATCGGAACAATTAGTTTAAGTCAATTGTATATCTGTTGTAACGCTATACGGATCTTTATTGTTATCAGTCCACACCTGGTGTTTAGCATTGAAATCATTTTTTATTGTGCATGGCTATAAATATAGCTGTCCGTATATATATATATGTTAATGCGATTCTTCGAGAATTATTGTATAAATTGTTATTGGATAAATGCTCTGCAAAAATCAAACTAAAGGCAATTACTACAATCTTCTCGGTTTTATCTATGTAATTGATCGCGCTGCACGCCCAGCGGAAAAAGCAGCGTTTTTTTTTGTTTAAATTCTTTAACCGTAACTGTAAAGTTCAACAATTCGCTGGGAGCAACGTTTGTCCTTAATAGAAAAAGAAAACTGGCTGTGGCACAAAAGAAAACGTTAGCGCGTTATAACAAGACTTTGCAGGCGAACAATCTTCTTGTCTTCGCGCGCGCGCAACTCGGCGATATTTATTGCATTCTTTGTACTCCCAGTGGTACGGGCCGCGAGCGGGGAGAAGCGATTCAGCAAAAAAAACGATGCCCGTATACCTACCTTCAATCAAGTTAATCGGCGGACTGTCAAGCGCGAGGGACTCACTTAATTTCATTGGAAAACGTTATTAACATTATAAATTGAAAACAAACGAGTTTCGCTTCCCTCTCTTTTTACGTAACCCCGCGTAAAACGTTCGATTTTTATTTTTAACGATATACGCGTTGTTGCGCAAAACAAAACCTCTTTATAAAATTACGCTCGACATTATATATAAATTAAAACAAAAGCCATCTCTCGTGTAACGAAAAAAAGAAAAAGTGTATGTATTGTACAGTCGTCCAAATAAAAGGACGCAACAAACGAAATAGTTCTGGAAAGGAATTCCCTCCTTCTTTCCCCTCAAAACGTAATCGGATCGCGTCTCGCTGCATCGATCATCTCCGGTGACACTTCTCGCTACAAGAAAACTCTCTCTCTCTCTCGCTCTCTCTCGCTTCTAGTTCCCGCGTCCCCCGTGCACAAGCCGAGCGAACGTGTAAATACTTTTCTTCTATATAACGCGAGAAAGTCGATCCAAATCCCAACGACGACGACGAGCGACGCCGGCGGCACTAGTCTCAAGTTGCGCTCACGGCGCGCCTTCACCTATACTATAGGCGAATAAGTCTGAAATCACATGGGGCGGAAAACAGTGTTGACGGATAGCGAGCCAACCAATCAGAGCTCCGCGGCACTCGTTCTGTACTCGCGCGTATGTTCCTCGTTCGCATTATATACCTTTTTTTCGGCTTTTTCAGATCCGCTGAGATTCCGACAGCTACTACCTATACTCATAGAGAGCGATCGCGTTCTCTTGCGGATGATCTTAAGGTCTTGAACGGGAAGAGAAAGAGGAAAAACGACGTCTAATATGGTGGCGCTAATCGGACATTAACACCGTTATATACAGTATTGTGATTTTTAAACAAATTTCGTTTAGACATTTCGTTTCGCACACAGAAATCGCTACTTTCCACAAATTAAGCTCCGCGAGCAACATTGTACATTTTTTAAACAAATATTTAAAGTCATAAATACAAAAAACTTCATCTCTTGTAACAATTGTTTGTCATTCCAGAGATAATAAACACGAGACTCGGGAGTCATCGAATGAATATTTTGCCGGTAAATCAACTTTTAATTTGAATTTTCAAACAGCCTCGCCAGCACATTTTGCGCCTTACTTAGAAATCCGCTCGCGCCTGCTAGTCTTACTCTCCAGCTTTTCGCTTTCTTATGAAAATGAAGTTTTGAATTACAGCTCGCGTCATCTTAAAACGGAGATGATGAATAATTACCCATCCATTCAACCATCTTTCCCCCTTTATGCAAAAGAAACGCGCCACACGAAAATTGCGTCCAACGGATTGTCACGCGATCCACCTGACGCACACTCGGCTCTATTAGCTCGAAAGTTCAAATAAAACAAAAGTGTTTGTATATGAAAAAGCTGAGTTCGAAAGGAGAGCACGAGGCCCATTGGTCGAACATATGCATAAGTATACATGGCGCTTACCGTAGACGGTGATGCTGGCGGGTTCGCTCATCCTCTTAGCGGCGATGTTCTCGGCGACGCAGGTATAGTTGGCCTGGTGGGCGAGTTTGGCCTGGCCCACCAGCAGATGGCCCTCGCTCGACACCAGCAGCGTATCCATGGACGCGGCATCGAGGGTGACGCCGTTCCTCAGCCAGTAGACCCGCGGCGGCGGCAGTCCTATCGGCGGCAGGCATCTCAGCTCCGTGCTCTGGCCGGCCTCGACCGACACCGAGTATGGCGGCGACTCGAATTGTTTCTTCAAAACTGCGGACAGAGAGAGAATCGCCGCGGCAAGCGAGCCGCCGGAGAAAGCGTATAAGACGAATGCCCCTGGAGCGCCCTACTGCAGATCGAGCGTGTCGATTGTCTGCTCCTGCTGTTGCTGCTGCTGCTTCTCTCTCTCTGTGTCCGTCTGGCCTGAGTGTGTGTGTGTGTGTGTGTACGAAGACGTTGCCAGGGATATGTTGGGTGGGTAAGAGAGTTTGAAGGATAATTTAGGGCCTCGTGGCACGTGCGAGAGGGAATGGGAGCTCGCTCGCGATGATGCACTGCGATAAGGCTTTTTACGATCGGACGCGTATCGCTCCCTCTCTCCCTCTCTCTCTCTCTCTCTCTCACTCTCTCTCTCTTGCTTTCAAGCTCCTTTCTCATTCCTTTCGTATACGTATAGATTGAGGAAAAGTATTTTTTCATGGATGCGGGATGACTGACAGGTTTGCTACCTTAAACTTGCTTTGCTAATTCCTTATTGTATTTGACGAGGTAAATATTTCTCCTTTTTCTTACGTCGAGTGTTCATGTGAAAGTTTATTATTGGATAAACACGGAATGATACGTCGTGCGATACCATGCACACGGCGAAATAATGAAGAGTCGATGTACACGTCCATTACGTGTCTTATACTTAATACGTTTCACTCGATATGTTTTTTAAGGAGTATAGCGCGCGCGTGGCTTACTTCTGAACTTTAATCTTTAATCCGAAAGTCGCGGCGAGTTTCACCGCCGGTAATCTCTCTCGGCTTATTATGCTTTTCGTATTAACCTGCTTTTTCAATCACAATCGTGTGGTAACGCAATTGTTTCGCCGGATAAAAATTAAGGGGCTCCAATTTATTTGCAAATCCTCTCTCGCGCGCGCACGCGCCCATTGTTTTGTTGCCATCATTTTTCGTATATCAATTGAAAATTGCAAAGCCACTATATCGTCTTCTAATTATGTAATTTTCTCGAAGGGGAGTTAAGGAACGTATATATATATACAGAGCTTGGAAATTGTTTCTTCAGATCTGGATAAGGGAACGTATGTGTGTGTGTGTGTGTATGTCCGATTATACAGACCGAGGGGTATACATGTAAGCCGAGAGATTACCAATATTGATAGAGGAAATCGGATAATTTCTGAGCACTCAATATTCCGCGAGCGTTTCGTTCTCTCTCCCTGGGCATAGGCCAGAGCTGTGCAGCGACGTATAGAGGAGAGAGAGAAGATCTTGTTACCGGGAAAAATTACTCTCTCGTGGAGACTAGACGAAGGAGACTAGGGCCAGATGTGCGCCTGATTTCTCGAGAGCTTCTCAATGAAGTATACGGTGAAACTCTAAGCTGCAGTGCCGGCTTTTCTCTATCTCGCTCTTTCTCTCTCTCTCTCTCTCTCTCTCTCTCTCTCTCTCCTTTTTTCCTTCTCTCGCTCCCCTCCGCGCGCAGTGCTCCCTTCTTTTTTTTCCTTTTTTTTCTTTCTGCAGCGAAAAACTTGTTGGCGAGGATATACTGTTTTACGAACGGTAAACCGGATAATAATATTCTGCAAATAGTAAGCGAGGACCTTGCGGGGCTTTCAATAAAAACGCTTGTGTAACTCGAGTTGGAACTTAAATTTAATGAAATCTAGTGACTTAAGAAGTGCTGTCTTTGCAGAAATGTCGATTGCCTATGCATTTCTTGATATTTTAATTGCAATGCTTGAGCGCAAATAAACTGGGTACATGTGAAATCGTATCTAGAAATGAACTATATACGGGAATTCATGAATCATAGAGTTATAAATTGCAAGTATACCATATATGAATCATATGTCGGTCATGTACCATACCAATAAAACTTTTATACTTGTTCTATTTTTCGGAAAATAAAAAGTCTGCTAATTCTTTATATGCTGTTAAGTATCAACTAAGTTTAATATTAATAGACAATTTTACTTTAAAAAAAAATCAATATACACTTATGCACAAATGCAAAACATCATTTTTAAATATTTATTTAACATATATACAATCATAAGAATACTTTGTATTGAATTTATTTTGCTGTACGTTTTAATAAATGTATACATAAAGGATGAATCAATTCCATCGCATTTGCTACATACCATTCGATACATCGTGAAATTCTAAGAACCAGGTATCTTTCTCGTTTTTCGATCTGACAAGCAGTTTCCAAGTTATTAATTGTTAAAAGTTTGTAAGATGAGCCAATCATCGGGCAGCTACAGCGGGCGGCAACTATAGCTGCCCGCTGATTGGCTCATCTTACAAACTTTTAACAATTAATAACACGAAAACTACTTATCAGATCAAAAAACGAGGAAGTTACGTCGTTCTTAGAATTTTGCGATCTATCGAATGGTATATAGCAAATGCGATGGAATTGATTCATCCTGTATATACATGTCTAATTAATTATTTATTTTGATTATATTATTTTAAAATTCACAAAAATGTTTCTAATTGATTTTATGTAAGAATAATGTTTTAAGTGATTTAATATCTCTTTACGTTGTATACGAAATAGATATTTATTAGTCTTCTAATTCCATTTATTGGTCCCTGAAGGTTTGCGTCCCTATATGTTCGGCCCTTATGGCTGGTGGATAAGTAATTGATATAAAGTAGTCAATACCAAACAAGAATACACGTGCTGTAAAAATATTAATCCATCGAATTCTGTATCAATAAAGTCAAATTTCTCAACTTAATTCAGAAGCATTTAATTTTCTCAACATATATATTATATTATTTTTAATACAACAAAAAGCACGAAAATCAAGAGACTATTTTAAGTGGAATAATAATAAAAAAAAACGCTCAACGCGCTCACATACCGTCGTCAGAAACCAGTGAACTGGAATTTAAATTAAACCGTGGGGCATTAAAAATGTACATTCGCGCGCAGAGAAAATAAACTGCGCTCACGCACCATGGCGTTATATTGTCAGCGTCCGAGTGACAACTCCATATACGACCCTATCTAATTTTATTTGGTTTAGTCCTTTTTTCGCGGAAACGGCTTTACCGTTGATGTTCCTATAGCAGAGAGAGAGAGAGAGAGAAGGTATCGCACTCAGGCGGCACAATAGTGAATAATGCCTCTATTGTTCTACGTATAGTAAGCGACGCCACAGACGGTCATTGGAAAAGCGGCGTATAACGTATATAGTGCAGAGGCGCGCAAAAATAGAATGCATATGGCGGCGCTCTCGCGGAGGCTTAATTGACAAATGAATAAATCAAGAGAGCAGCACTTTTGCAGTACTTAATTCCCGGCGCGCCGCGGCTCGTCTAAGAGGTAGCGACGATGCGACGCCTTGTCTATTTGCTATCTATATGCGCGCGGCCCTCGTGCTCGCGTTTGTATATCGATAATGAGGCTTATAATTTATGTGGCCGCGCAACGCACGCGGAATCAATTGTCAATTGTTAGTTTGACAAGCTGCGCGGTATATAGACTTTCATCAATCCGTTCTCAATAATTTCCGATCGCGAAATCTGTACCGGCACTTCCTGTCCCTGGATAGAAATTGCTATATAAATTTAATAAGCTATAGTATATAGCGATTGTTTCCACGCTTGTGTAAGTAAAGTAAGTCCGCCGTGAGGAATGTACAAGTTAAATCTGAGAAGTTCACTGGTTATATACAGAGTACAAAAGTCTCACGTTTAAGCTCTAAAATAAAGTTGCTTCTCGACGTTCCTACAGCAGAATAAAATTCAATGTATTTCGACGAGAAGAGGAGTCCGCGGACAGTTAAAATACTCTGGTTACAGCGGCGCAAACTACCGCTGCGGCGCTCTCTCTCTCTCTCTCTCGCTCTTTCTCGTCCATTCACGAAACACAAGTCGACAAACAGGCCTTTATTTTACTTGGCATCGTTGGCGCGCGCGTCTCCGCGTATCCTCTGCCTGAGTGCTCGCGGCAACATTCCCGACCGCCGGGGTTTTGATCTTAAAGGTAGTCCTTGCCGAAAATGCTTAATTATTAAACAAACACTTAACTCTCTCTCTCTCTCTCTCTCTACCTTCCACTTTTTGCTTTATTCTGCTATGCTAATTATATAAGCGCGGAATAATCGGCTAGACTTTTCGGAGAAGTGACAAGTGATGCAAATAGCTTGTTTATATTTATCCAAAGGTATATCGTCACTGCAGGAAGAATGAATTCTTTGAGTATTTCGTCGTGAAATTACGATCATACTGAATTTCGAGCCGTTTAATGCTTCCATATTATTTTCATTCAGCGCGCGCGTGTCACCGCAGGAAATATGTCGCTTTCCAGATATATTTCCTAAAAGGAAAGTTTCAAATTTCTCCGAACCCTAATACACTTACTCGAAAAATTCGTACAAGTATTAACTTTCACTTGACACTTTTTACAATCGCTAATAGCAAATATAGGCATACTCAACGCGACTTTTAATACTTCAAATGTTTAATTATACGAAAAGCATTTACCATTGACTTTTCGAAACTAAATAGAAATAAAAAAAAAGTGTCTTTCGTCGTGTACACACACGCAGCAGAGCAACAGCAAGACTCGGGGGGAGGGGAAAGAAAAGGATGTAAAAAGCAATGATACTCACAGGCAACATCGATAACAGCCGGCTGACTGTTGATCTCGCCGGTGCTCGACCAAGCGACGCACACGCACTTGAACTTATCCTTACTGAAGTATTCCTCGATCTGATTGCGGGTAATGTTGAGCTCGGCCTCGCTGATCCTCGTCCCCGAATGCGGATCGACAAAGTCCTGCTGAAAGTTCTCCTTCATCTTCTTGCCATTGCAGCTGAAATAGACGAGCAGGGCGTTGGCGACCTTGCAGTGGAGCGTTGTCGGCTTGTTTTTCACGACGTAAGAGTCGACCGGCTCGATTAGGAACAGTGGCTGATTGCCACCCGCGGAGATGAGCTCCGGGTCGCTGGCTATCGTCGCAGACGGCACGTCGTCGTCCTCCAACGCGTAGCCGTCCTCGTCCTCCGAGCCAACATCCTCGCTCGCTGTAAACACACCAATGGATACCTTTCTTTTTAGTCATTTTCTTTTTTTTTCCTTTTTTTTTTTTGAACAGAACGCTGGAAAAGAGTAATTTGACGGCGATTTATCGAGTCCGAGGATTTTCCCCTACCGTCTATACACAAACTTTTTATCTCTGCGCGGTTGGTAAGTTGCGAGTGCGCGCTTAACTTTTTCACTTTCTTGAGAATTTTATTCGGTAATCGGTTGACGAGCTAGAAACTTGCCAGAAATACGTATTTACAAGTTTAAACTAGGTATATACGGCTTCGAAGGATTTGCCAGTTGAACACTGTATTTATCACTCGTAGATTTTGTGTCTGCGTGTAAAGTAAATTTTAATGGTGATTAATGTATGGCTCAGATGGAATTTTTCGGGGAACGTTTCATATCTTTATAACAAAAATTGCAACCAGAATAAAATTTCTATAAAGTAAAGTATTATTCAACAAAAATTAAATCCAGGCTTTTTCCACTTTTACATTCATTAGTACAACATATTATAAATGAAATCCCCAAATTGGACGAAAAGAATATAATTCTATAATAATAATTAGATCAGGGAAAAATTTCATTTCGGAAAGGGGCGAGAATTCGAAGTTGAGAATTATACGTCAAAGAAAAAGTTCGCTAAATTTGCGTGTAAAGTGTGTATCCCCCTTTTTCTCTCTCTCTCTCTCTCTCAATTTGCGCGCTACTTTATTTTTATGTTCATTAGCGCCAGTAATGAACTCATTTCAATGCAAATTCAATTGGGACTTGCGACTTTTTATTCTTCCTCGTTAGTTCTTTACACGCAAAACTTTCCCGACTCCTTCCGCGACAAAATATATAAAGGAAAACAGGGACGTTATAGGCATTGCCGCCTCCTTTTCACTTAATAACCGTATAACTTCGGTAATCGGCAATTCGGAAAAAAACAAATATTATATACTTGCCTTATTAATTACCGCAGCGCAATATAAACTATAATTATACCTTCCCTCTTTCGCTCGACTTAATATAAAACCATCGAGTACAACAAAGTTTTATATATTTATACGCCCAACTTTACATAAACGTTCCCCGGCGAAATACGACGCCAAATAAGACGGCGCAGCCCAAACCAAAAGTAAAACGAGCGTTTCTGCATTCTATCGCCGCCTACGTTCAACACGCGATGCGCTGCTCACACACACACACACACACTGCAGCAGTCGCGGCAAAAGAAAGCTCTCGAGATTCCCTCTCTTACTCGCGCGCGCTATTTATTGTCTTTGACAAGGGCTGCTATTATCGCACTTCCGCGGCGCACGAGGACTCGGCTGTAAGGTCATTAGGCGATATTCGAAACTCCCCCGCGGATGTTGCCTGCACTATAGAGCCCCAGACAAGCATCGGTACACTCTTTCCGCGCAAAAAAGGAGACGCCCGCCTTGTCTACTATAGTATATATACTCCGACATGCGGTACAGGATGGAAAAAAGATCGCGAAGAGAGAGAGAGAGAGAGAGAGAAGGAAGCTATAGCGACGAATACGCGCGGCGTGCGGGGAAAACCCTTTTGCGAACTTTCTTTTGATAAAGGCGCGCGCGCGCGAGCAGCACACGCAGCAGCTGCGGAGGAGGGCGAGCGAGTTTCTCATTTTACGCGTTTTCCGGCCGCGCACCCGCGCATAAAGAGAGCTTTGGAATTAACTCATTCATGTAGTACATCTTTGAAGCGCGATATGCGCGCGAGGGAAAGGAAATTTCTTGTTTTGCATCGAGGTGCTGTGTTTGTCTGTCTGTTTCTATGTGTGTGTGTGTGTGTGTGTGTGTGTGTATGGAGCGTTCTCGTAAACGAGAAAGAAAAGAGCGAAACTGACTTGCGAGGGCAATTCCCATTGGTAAATAGGCGATGAAAATTATATTTATGTACGAGGAATGTGTATATTTCTGTAAGGGAGAGAGAGGACCGGGAATTTCCACTCGAGCTTTAATAAAAGAAAGAAAGAAAGAAAAAGAAAAAGAATACGCTCTGCCGGCTTAATTGGTTGCGCGAGGCCGCGAGTTTATTTGATATCTCTCTCGTCTTCGGTGTGAAATTATTTGAACAAGTGCACACGGTACGCGCGCTTGTGGGCCCTGGAGTATTTTTTTTTTCCCGCGAGCAAGTTTGATATTTACTATATATCGAGGCAGTGGCACTACCGAGGTGGACTCGCTTTACCGGCCGCGCGGCGCCAAAGATTGTTCGCGGAAAGTCCGCCACGAGACATTTTCAATTTAATATATAAATCCGTGGCGCACGATATAATCTCGGCTTGAAAAAGTTTCGATCGGCTTTTACGACTACCGTTCGCGCACACGAGCAGACACTACCAAGGACGCACTTGCTTGTACATAAGGTGCATGAATTTAATAAGATTATCACGCGCATACCCGAGAAGAGCGCCGATCCGAGTTTATTGAGCAACCAAAAAAAAGACGCAGAAATCAACGTCGCTAAGATGTGATATGAAGCGTATATACAGAAAAGAGGCTAAATCACATTTATTTCCCATTGCGCGAGAGCTTCGAGTCGCTCTATTAAATTCATTGGTTCCAATTAAAGCCAATCGCGAGAATTTGCATCGAAATCAATTAGAATCAATTGGCATGAGCATCTGCTTTAGGAAGACATTAACGGCCAATCGTAAAAGGAAAAAGCCCACAGCGGCAGGATGACCAGCACTACCGTGATTTTCCATCTTAGCATTCGATGTGCGTGTACATATAATGAATGTATTCGCCCGGTATGTTAATACAGACAGCTTAGCGCTATAAAAATGTCCCGCGCGAATCCGCGGGTAATTGCCATAAGCGCATAGCATCAGACCTATTAAAGATAGGCGCAACGTAATAGTGTACTTCCGCGACATTCGGCACTCGGACGTCGCTACCGGTGGTGCTGCCTCGGTCGCGATCCTTTTCCCCGCAACGAATGAAAAGTCTATTAACAGTAAACGTCAGAAGGGGCATAGAGCGCGCGCGAGACGGCTATTTAACGCAAACTCGTAATAATCGTTTCTTCGCTGTACGACTAGCGCACGCGCGTTCTAGCCCAGCTGCGCGCTGCAGCCCCGCAAACTATATAAAGTCATTAAAGTGAAGTTTTACGCTCGGTGGCAGAAGCAGCGGCAGCAGCAGCGATGCAAAAATGGCTATAGGTAAGCGCGCGGCGTTCTGCGCCTGACGCGAGTGAAAAGAGACGAAAAGGAGGAAAAGATCGCGTTTACACGCTGTTGTTTACCCCAAGGCAGCAGCAGCAGCAGCAGCAGCTCTCGGCAATAATTATCTCCTCGTACCCGGCGCACAGCGCTCGATGCAGAAGAAGCTGTATCGCTGTGCTTCTGCAGTTCGGGTCGATAAATTATTAGCGCCGGAACGATATATCGAGCGAGAGAGCGGAGGGTGAAGGGGAGAGAGAAGAGACTAAGCCGGCTGTACTCGCCGTAGCGGCAGATAATTACGCAATATGTCATGAATACCGATGTGTGCGGCATCGTCATCGGCAGCGGCGGCGGCGGCGTAACCCCGTCAACTTCGACCTCGTACCGCGCGATCCGATGCTTTTTATTTCCGCTCGGCATCAGCAGCGACGCTCGCGAGCGTGTGTATATGCGCGACGCGGCTAAACAAGAGCTGCAGCGCTGTGGAGGCCGAGCGGCTATATTGCGCCGCCGAGTCGCGCGATAACGAGAAGCGATCTTGGAGCTCTGCGCCCATTGTGTATGCCGACCGCTGCCTGCGACGCTACATCGATCCCATCGCCGCGTCGATCGCGCCTGCCCGTACTGTGCCAGGCATATATGCTGCTCTTTTAATTGGAAAATTTCTTATTGGATTTTGTGCGGAATTTACGCAGTTTTATTATTTTGTTGGAAAAGTTGCGAATAATATATCGAGAAGTAATATCTGTGTACGAGGCTTGAATACGGACGTGAAAAATACGAACGTAATACTGGGCAGTGTCTATATAAATGTTCATTTGCACGAGCATTAATCGATAGAGTTATAAAGCAGGATTAGTAATGTAGTTTTAAAGCCATTTTTGTTCACTTTATACAGGCTAAGAGTACTTCTACTTGATTTATGCTCGATAGAAATGTTCGCGCATAAAATCTTGGTAGATTCGCGAAGCTCGAGATTGATAGGTCGGATATGAGACGGAGCTCGCGCGGAGCTGGAGCCTTTGGTCCCGCGTTAATTTACGTCATAATAATCCATAAAGTCGAGTTAAAGCTTGAATTACTGATTTTTCAATTTTTTGCGCGTGCGTCGCTCTCGTTGGCGTAGAGAGCGAGAGAGAAAAAGAGAGGCGGCCGAGACATAAGTTGATCCAATTTGAAATATGACATCGATCAGTTTATATTGCCACATCTGAGCTGAAATAATTTATGTGAATAAATCGAGCGATAAGTCTACTTTAATCCAGCTCCGCTATGTATAATACGTATATATATATATATATACGTATATGTACATAAGGCGCACAGTAAAGCGAAAGCGCGGAATGTTATATATACGTTATTGCTATATACTCCCGCATTACAGACCTTCCATTAAAATATCATATACGGCAAAGAAACAATAACTTATTATTAACTGCTACATTCTTCTGCACAATGCCCTTCTCGCGTTGTATAATAATATGTAAAACCAGTCTCGAACAATAACGAGCGCCCATTTTTTTTACAAAATTCCTATACCAAGCGATCGACAGAAATATATAGCTATATTTATACAGTCTCGTGGACGATGAATCCCCTTTACTCTCGCACGTCCAAATTTAATCGATACTTCAAGCTTATACGAAATACACATGATAAATTATCGGCTCGCGGGCGCCTAGTTTTGGAAGCTATATATATAGCAGGAAGTCAAGCGCGTCGTGCTAGCTCGCGATTCTGAAAAGACTCGCGCGGCCAACTACAATATCGGTCGCCCACTCGGTTTCGGGCTCTTGTAATATGTGGTATATATAATATCGCGTACATCACGCACGGGGGTGCCGATAAGCACGTCGCTCTACACGAGATTCCGCCTCCATCGATTTATAATGTTCGACGTGGAGCCGCCGCCGGCGCGCCGCCTCGATATTTGACGTGTAGGACCCCACACGCGCAATATATCGTATATGTATGTATATCTGCAGTGCGGCCAGCAAGTTTGCGCTCTCGACTATAAAGGAGCGCACACGCGGAGTTGCGCCATGCGGCGAGAGAGACGGAGAACAAAAAAAAACGTCCGTATACACACGCAACGTATGTGTGTGTATATAGCGGAAAGGCATTGATCGTTAATTCATTAGCGATTTTTCGAGTGAAACTTGGCCGCGAGTATTATACAGTCGAGAGCACCGCGCGAGAGCGTATAGATTATACATATATAGTATTGTACTATAGGCTATGCGTAGCTGCTGCTGTCGGACCCCCGGATCGATATTCGATATCCCGTCGATGGTCGCTCTGTTGTAAAGTAGAAAGAGAGAGAGAGAGAGAGAGAGAGAGAGAGAGAGAGAGAGAGAGAGAGAGAGAGAATATGAAAGGCTCACCTTCGTCAGAAGGGAATGAATGGACCGGGCTGCAGGGAAGTACTACGGCCAAGCAGAGTACGATAAACAACCAGCAGCACGATCTCGGCCTCATTTCGATTGCTTTCTCTCATTCCTTCATCTCGTTGTTTAATGTTGCATATGGCTGCTGGTGCTGGTGGCTGCTGCTGGCTATCGGTGATCCGCGCTGGCAGCGACAATTCAAAGGCCAGAGCTCTCGGTGCGCAGTTCTCGAGGTCTCCTGCAGCAGCGGCTCGACTCTACGGACTCGGGGACTCTCTTTGGCTTTTATAATCTTCCTTGATTACTTACGACCTCGGCCTGTGTATACCTGCAACAAGTCGTAATGCACCACGCGCGTTATTATTATCCTCTCTCGGATGTACGATCGACTTAACTTTGTAATTCGCTCGCAAATTGTGGGCACGCGGTGGGTTATACCCTCGGTTATACCCCCTCCGGCTGTTCTTTATTTTTTCCTTTTCTTTTTCTTTTTTCCTGGCTGCAGTACATGTGTACGGCATCGAGAAAGCGATAATTGGGATATTGAGCGCTCTCTGCACGACGAGACGCGAGCGTTTCTCTAATTTGGCCGAGCTTTCGTTGTCGATTGCTCGCCTGGTTGTGCGCGCGGCTCGCCGAGAGGAGAGAATACCTGAACTGATTTACAAAGAGTTAGATGCGCAATTAATAATTTGAAAATATTCAAATGAGCCGAACAGCGTTCGGACTTTCACTCGCGATTGCGCAACGCAATTAATACGGCAATAGTTCTTTTGTTGGGAACCCAAGGGGTCGTTCGGCGGTGAGAAGCGTGAACATTTTTCGTCGTGAGTTATGAACCGAGACTGTCCGCCTTTGACCCACGGCGAATTGAGCGTTGCGTATATACATACGCACGTGCATACGTGTAAAGGAGAGAAAGCGGGTTAAAATGAACGTTTTTCACATTTTCTTCAGCTCCTTTTTTTTAACTAGGGTTCATTGCGCAATGCCAATAAATGACAAATAAATCAATAACGCGTTACATGCTTATTATACTCGCGACTGCTTAATATAATTAGCTTGTATACCATTGGGTGATGGAAAGTTTTTGGCTGAACTTTGGCCGTAAAAACTTTATGTTCGCTTGTTATTGCGTGCTTACATCGATTGTGTGTTGGGATAAAGTGTGATTACATGGTGGATAATGGCATTCAATTTGGTACATATATAGTTTTGTTTAACGCTTAAGAATGTCGAGATCGATATTTTAAATAAAGTCATTTGAGGAAAATATTATTACCTCTGAATTTCTGATGTGATTAATTATAAGAGAATCGGGCATCTATGTTTATTTTTTAACAATACTTTTACTCGATGTTCCCATGTAAGAGTGAACATTTGTTTGTCAACATAAGTAAAATGAATTCTCACTTTTATATAAAGTAGACTAAAGAATAAAATCCTTAATATAAATGAATTATAAATTGACTTATACTTATTGACGAGTTCTTTGAATTTGGTGAGTATATTATTTTTAAACATGCATAAATATAACTAAAAGTTTTGTTCTATTGATTTATGGCAGTTTTAATTTTTTTTTATCGTGTGTTAACATCAACTCTACCATAAAATACACTTTATCAAAACCTACAATGTCAAAATTCGAGTCAGCACCTAAATATCAAGTCGCTATACAAACTCGAGAGCCAATGATAAATATTTCCTTAATCCGAAAAAAGGCGCTTTCAAGTTCCCGAAAATGAGTTTATTGTAGGCGCCGCACTGACATTTGTTTTTCAAATAGCGGTTTTATTTGGTTTGCGTCACCGCGAGAATAACCTCGTGCATACGAAAATACATATACGAGAGAAAGAAAGAGAGAGAGAGAGAGAGAGAGAGAGAGAGGAAAAAAAGTAGGCTGCCGTATGTCAATGCGCTTGAACAAGACGCGAGCCGCGCGCGCGCGTCGCGTCGTCTGAAAAAAGCTAACCAAATATTATTCTATCTGAGCAGCTCGCTAAAAAGAGGACACTAAAGGAATTTCCACATCGTTAAAGTACTCGTTTAAAAGGCCATAAAGCTAGAGAGAAATATGAAACGTACTTTTTTCGCTTCGACTGCAGAAATTTCGTTATTAACTTCGCACATGTATGCGGAAGATGGACTCTCTGCGGAATCGAATCAACTTTTTTTTTCCTCGCTTCCGATATATACTCCCAGTTTGTGCAATAGGTGCCAGTGGCCTAAAGCGCAGGAATGAAACGATATGCTATTCACGTGTTGTTCCATTATGCATTAGGCGTATGGAGGCATGAAAAATGCATTAGTGCAAGCTGATGTTAATTAGCTTCTTAAATATACGGATTCATATATATATATTTGTGTAGGCTAATGCTGTTGTAGCTTCGTTACGAAGAAAGTTAATAAAGATTTTTTTCACCAGCTTATTATCTTATTAGGCAAGTGCACATTTGTTAAACAATCTTGACCATGAAATGCTTAAGCACACAAATATAGATAATGTTAATTTTATTCATTACGTTTCAATTTAATTATAATAAATTAAGAAGCATCGATTCACTCAGCTAAAATCAAAATGATAATGCAAAAAAGGCGCACTTGATCGTCGCTATACAACAGTTACAATCAAATACAAAGTACACACGATCCACACTGTCATTGTAACCACGAAATATAATTAATTAATTCTGGCCTTCGAACGCTTGTGCGGCAGCGCGGAAAAACGAAAGAGAAAAAAAACCAGCCCCGATTATTCGCCGACTTGATTAATTTCATTTTCCCAATATAAAGCAGTGCGGTTCGCGCATTCGCGATGCTCTTTCTCCCTCGTTCTCGTCGTATAGCACAAAGCGGCCGCTATACAAACCATCGCATTCGTCAACATCCATATAACGATGGCTTTTGAATGCCTCGGCCGGCGCGCGCGACAAACAATTAGAGGTCCTCTCCCGCATTGTTTAATTAAAATTTCCAAACTTTCGATCACGCCAAATTCTCCGTATATTATACGTACACTGCATCGCACGCGGACGAAATAGGACGAGAAAAAGGGAAGCCAAGAATTAAAGAAGAAGAAGCTCTGAGTGTATTATGAAAAAAGGTGCTGTATAACGGAGAGCAGGTTCCCCCCTTTCTCTCTTTTGGGAAAATTTTCGGTAGGAGGAGCTCCTAATATATAATACGAGTTATCCCACGGATGCGCCAGCACACGGCAGCTCGAGGAAAACAAGGGTCAGCGAGCGCGTCGCGAGTCTGTCTGTGTGTGTGTGTGTGTGTGTGTCGAAGCCAGTCTCCAAACATGTGCAGGCCCAACAATAGCCGAAAATGTGCAGCATCAAGTGTGTGAGTGCTGTATGTATACGAATGTGTGAACGTCAGCCAGGTCCCTCCCGAACACCTTTATGCAATGCAGCTCGCTTCTATATAGGTATATACGTGTATAGGTGGAGAGAAGAGAGGGAGAAGGAGGAGCAAAGGGACGACGAGAGGAGCTGGCGCGCGCGCTTACGCGTCGGCAAAAGCGGCGGCGGCGCCTGTTTATTCAGCGTGTATTTACCCTAACGAGGTTAACATCCAAAATCTCTTAACTCCATCGGAGGACGAGGCAAGGCAAGCTTTTATCTGATCGTGTCGTACGACGTTCTTGCGCACAGACACACACACACACATAGATATAGGCGCATGTGTCTCTCAGCTCTTTGCCTTATGTACATACCGACACGCACGTCTCTCTGTGTGTACGTATGTATACACTTGATAAAAGATCGGAGGGGTCTATCGTTTCGACGTTTCTCACATTGCTTATAATAAGCGGCACGGAGAGCTGGCGACTCTTTCCGCATGTGCGCGCGCGCGTGTGTGTGTGTGTAGTGCGAGGGCAGATGAAGCTGCAACTCTCCGCGCGCGCGCGCACGCCTTCTAATCTCGTATACTGAATTCTTGGCACGCGTCTGCAGCTGCGAGCGAGAGAGCAGATAGTCCTCCCTCTTCTCTCTCTCTCTCTCTCTCTCTCTCTCTGTCTGTCTCTCTCTCCGTAGCTCAGACATACACGCAGACATTCCTCGGAGCGCGCGCGAATTTGTTTGTGCTGCGGGGGCTGCTGATGCTGCTGCACACACAGAGAGCATCTTTGATGTAGCGCATATCCAGGACCCTAGCGAGCGAATTTTTATGTGACACGAGCGCAGACGCATATATGACCATCCACGTACAATTATCTTTTATGAGCTGCTTGAGATTTTGAAACATGGGGGAGCCGGGCGCAGCGACACTATAAATATATATGACCGAGAGAGTGTCGCATATACACGCGAGCTCGCGTGCCTGCCGTATGCAGTCGAGTCTTCTCTCTCTCTCTCTCTCTCTCTCTCTCTCTCTCTCTCTCTCTCATACGGCGGCAGAGCTTTCTCGCGCCCCTCGTATATACCACGCGTTTCCGTTTTATTTGGTCGCGCGCGGGATGACGAGAGTAGGAGACCGATGCGTTTGCTCGAGCGGAGACAATCGGTTATAGTCGAAGAAATTAGGAAGGTCGAGTGTTACCGGATGAGCCGTGTGTATATTCCTATAGGGATAACGGTGATGCTGGTTTTCTACTTTTTTTTTGTGGAAGCTACGCGGATGGAGAGAATTGTCAAGCGTCAGCTGTTGAGGGGAACTGTTGGTTTTGTTTTTTTTTTTAAGTGCAACTTCTTTCGGGAACGATTGACGAGCTTATGCTTAATTATGCTGAGTGCGGGAGCTTTTCCGTATGCTTAAGTTTAAAATTAATGAGTTTTTCTGGGATAATATGAAAAGGATTGTGGTGTTTAGTCGGCGTGTGTTGGTTGGGAATTTTTAAATTGTTTATGAAATGAAGGGTTAAAATGAAATTTGGAGATTTAGTTGAATTTAGCGGAACGTGTAAATGGAGAAAATTATCTGTAACATCTGTCAATTTCCGATGCGCTATACAGTGCATTATTCGCTAATCAGCATAAGTATGCTGCAGTTAAACAATAAAAGCGTTTAGTTTTTATGAAGTGTACTTAATTACATGTTCAAAACCATAGTTCATGTGTAAAACCATTACAGAAAAACTGTTATCCAATTACGAGCGTTAAATGGCCATAATCAAATTACAGTTATAGAACCTTTCATGACTTATATTTTATTGTTTTAGGCATTTTAAGATAATTGCAATATAAAGATAAAAATAAAATAATTGTACTGAGAATCAGCATTAAAAATCAATTTCTATATGTCCTTATTCGGAAAGTCAATTGAGATACTCAATTCGTTTAACGGGTAAGTAATACGTAGAAACTTTCCGGGACGTAAAAATTAAATAAGTAATAGACTGCGTAGACACGCTAAGATACCACCTGAAGATACCGTCCTATTTTTTACGCCCAACATTAAACCTCAATCAATCTTTCGTAATTTCATATCATTCTATGTTTCAATTATAAAACCCACACACACACCTCCTGACAGCTCAATAAAAATTATTCATCTACTCGGTTGACTTCATCTAATCTCCAAAAAAAACAGCTATACACACACACATTTCCCAATAGCTTCTCATCCGAGCTCATATTCCTAGCAGTTATATATACAACGGCAATAACCTCGGCGCTTCCTTCCGAAGTCGAGGAAAAAAAAAATGAATAGCCGCGTACTCGCGATTTATACTCTTCTTCATATAGTTGCGCGCGTGCACCGCACACATGTACTCATCTCGATAAAGAAAAAAAGGAGCAGGAGAAGCGTTTATCAATCAGTCGGGCCTTTATAGTCTCGGTAATTTCATACTCTCTCTCCTTCTCCTCTCCTCTCCTCTCTATCACCCTCGGCCATTACATTAAATTACAATCTAATAATTCTAGCGTGCCAACACGTAAAATTCATCGCGCTAGGAAATCTATTTTGCTCTCGCTCTCTCTATCTCTCTCTCTCTCTCTCTCTCTCTCTCTCTCTCTATACTGTGTGTGTATACGAAAATTTATAGCCGAAGCGAAGAGCGAGCCGCCGAAGGCCAATAAAATCGAGAAGACTGTAACAATTCTAAGGCGCGCGCGGGCTCGCGTGTATAGCCGATCGCGATATACACACATATATATATATATACATATATATATCATACTTCAGCATCAAATATACACCCATACTACGGGCAGACTCGCGCTTAAATGCAAACACGAGCATATATAGAGCCAGGGGTGGCTGTTGCTCCCGCTTTCTCTCTCTCTCTTGGTGCACGACTCACCGATTCGCCTCTCGCTCTGTCATTAAATATTTCATTATATGCACACACATCCCGGTCTCCCGCTCTCAGTCTCTCTCACACAGACACAGCGACTGACAGCCATGCGTAAAACGATTACCAAATCCGATTTTTCATGGTCCGTTCAGTTCTCGAGTACACACATACAGAGAGATCGCGAGGGGAGGTTTGGCTCGTATATAGACACAGTGTGTCGGCGCGGCAAAAAGAAAAGCCGATATAAAACGCGTCCATAGGGGGAAAGAGAGAGAGAGAGAGAGAGAGAGGGGAGGAATTGCCCAGCAGGTAGAATAAGTTCTCACGAGGCTGTCGAGGCGCACTGGCACACAAATACACACTCACACACAGACAGACACACGCACACACACACACACTGTGCCCATAAGGACAAATAATGGCCGAGACAAAACGTTCTTGGTGCGAGCGCATCTTGCAACCGCTGCACGCACAGATGGTGCACATCCACACCACCGGCTGGAAACGGACCTATGGGATATTACCCCGATGTGCACGTGACCAGGTGAGAGGGAAGGAAGGAAGCGCTTCGGGAAACTATTTCCGGATCCTTCTTTACTCGCGCGCGCGCACACACACACACACACAGTCAGACACACTGCAGACACGGAGAGCGGGGCTGAGAGATGGAAGGTATCGGTACGCGCGATCTCTCTCGCGTCGTGTCGTGCGGCGCGCAGATTCCGATCGGCGACGACAGAACGATCCACGCGCGCTCGCTATGTGTTGGCAAAAGCTGAAAGCGTATATATAATAACCGAGGGCCCGCGCCGCACCGCGGGACCTCCCGACCTTTCTTTCTTTCTTTTTATTCTCTCTCTTCTTCGTCTCTCTCTCTCTCTCTCTCTCTCTCTCTCAGGTCCGTGTCCGCGCCTCGTCCTCTCTTTACTTTCTAGTATAGCTTTTCGGTGTGTATATAGTGCGGGGACCTCTCGGCGAGTGCGCAACACATGTTTTTCAGCACTGTGCTGCAGGACACACACCGCACACACAAAAGCCAAGCTCGGCAGCGGCGGACAACTTTTGAAAACTGTATCGGATTCGGCTTTTTGCGACTAACGTAATCCACCACCTCGACTTATTCCCTACTTTTCTTTTTTGTTTTTCGAGTTATAAACCTCAAACACACACGCGCTATACAGCCACTAAGACTGTTCTAGCCGATTTTTTTTTCTTCTTTTCTTTTTGTTCGTCGATACCACGGTATTATAACTGATGCGCGTGCTGTGCGTTCGGGCACTCATTAAAGAGCGGACTCTCCTCGCGGCGAAGCAGGAAGCGCAAAAAAGGACAGCGAATTCCGCCGTCGTGTAATTTATACGATGCTCCACGTGCGCGCGAGTGTGTTTTTCAGCCGTGCGGATAGTCTGTATAACGAAGAGAGAGAGAGAGAGAGAGGCGAGAAGAAAAAATGCTGAATGATGACGAGCGAGAGAGAAAGAGAGAGAGAGAGAGAGAGATCCAGTAATAGATCGTGAACGCACTGCTTTGATCCCTGCGGATATTTAGCGCAAACATAGCCGCGTATATACTTCCAGCTGGGAATTCTGCGGATACATATATATATGCGCGCGAGGCGGTCCAATTTGAACGAGAGGTTCAAGGACTGAGGAAGAGAGAAAAAAAGAGCTTATTTTATATATGTATATATGGTCCGGTAGCTAATTGGTACGTTTTTGTCGTAAGTGAGAGAGAGAGAGAGAGAGAGAGAGAGAGAGAGAGAGAGAGAGAGAGTGAGATAGATAGAGAGGGCGCAAAAAGTATATATATGAGGCAGACTTGGCCTGCATTATTCATGCGAGCTGTTATTTTTTGACGCGCTGAGTGTTCAGTGTCATGACTGTCATTTACGAGTTTCTTCTTTTTCTATCTCCTCTTCTCTCGTTCGCTCTCTGTGAAAACTGGATAAATTTTACAGTTTTAACGTTACCGGCGCAACTATAGTTGATCTCGTTTTATACACACCTTATTGGATAAAATATTGTATACGTTTTTTTCGAAAAAGAGGCGGAAAAGCAATAAGCGGGTGAAGTCGCGCGCACTCGAGCAGGCTTGTGTAGATAGAGCCGGCATTATATTTCTTCTAGGGCCGGCGATAATAAATGTCTCGTAATTCGATTTGCGCGTAAACGAAAAACCGTATTTTCTCATTTTTCTCTCCCTGTCTCACTCTCACTCTAGCTATATACTCACACTATCCTCTCTCGGAAGACTTATTCCGGAGTGGAGCAAGCTAATAAAGATTGCGACCACCGCGGCGGGTGGCTTCGTTCTAAACAAACTTTTTATACTGTATGTAACAGCCAAGGATTTAATATGGATATTCAGCTTAATGTACGTTCGTGTTTCAGCGTGTAAACATATTGCGTTCGAATGAAACTATTAATCTGACGTAGCAACATTTGGCGCTGTACGCTAATTGTTTACATAAACTTATCCAACTGTACATTTATTCGGGAACTAAAGCATTTTGAAAGATCTCGTAAAGAAAATCGAGCATAAACTACGGCGCATAATCCTGTTATAAGCGCTTGAATCGGTGCCAAAAATCTGTATTGTTTTAATTTAACACACGGCGGCGGCGGCAGCGTGGCGCATACGAAAATCGGAGCAAAACATCGCTCGGAAACTCTCTCGGACGCGAAAACTGTCCCGAGAGAGTGAGAGAGAGAGAAAAGCACTTTGCATTCTAGCAGTGCACGAGCGCACTGCACACATATAGGTTCGAAAATAGAAAAGCAGCAATTACTCCGCGGCGGCGTATATCGCGCAAAACAGCTGCCAAGCTCCAGAACATCCAGCTGAACTCTCGCTAATTTACAAACCTATAGTTTCTCTATCAATATAATGATATAGAGTTGAACGCTGGCGCGGGGCAAACTTCTCCCCCGACCTCATTATCATTACGAACTGCGGCAAGCAAGCGCGAGTCCGGGCCCACGATGAATAATGGAGCCGCGGAAGAACCCAGAGAGAGAGTCAAAGTCCATCGCCCAGGAAAATTTTGAAGTTTGACCGAGAATCGCTCGACAAGAAAGGGCGCTCGGTTTAACACACGAGCCGCATAAAATATTCAACGCAACTTTCCCGGCACCTCGCGGAAACCCCGTGCGGACTTTACACACATACACACACACAAACACACAGACACACATTTCCAAAACAAATCTGGAATTAAAATACATCTCCATAATTCATAGCACACTCTTACATAATCCAATGCTCGCAGCACCAGCGCATAACGCGAAAGAGCTATAAAAAGAACCCGCGTGCAAGCGTGTAGTAATCGCACACACCATCACTCCGATTTTGCCTGGTTCGCTATAAAATGAGCGCATATATATACATATACATGTGTGTACGTGTGTGTGTGTCTGTATGTATGTGCAGGTCGCAGATATATATATAATATAAATGCACTTACCGGCGAGGGAAAGAAGGAGATGCAGAGGAGAGCGGCTGAGAAGAGCAACGGCAGCGGCAACAGACAATAAATCCATTATGCGCGCCGGGGCAGGAGCGGCGAGAACAGCATCGGCATCAACATCATATCCACCGCACAAGATCGCCGCCGGTCATTTCATTTTATATTTCACTGCTGTACGCGCACACTTCACTTCTCTCATTCACACTCCTGTGGCCGTATAGCGCGCGTGTACGCGATGTGTATACGTGTGTGGTAGTGGTAGAGCCGTCAGTTCGCCGCCCTCCACTGGCACACAACACCACCTCCACGGCTGTCCCGCGCACGCTTACGTCCGCCACTTCCGGAGAGCATCCGCCTCTTATCTCTCGCCTCGGCCTATCAATCCAACTCTACATATATATGTACGTGTGTACTTTAAGCTGTGCAGATAAAAAACAGCAACACTTCTTGGCTATGACCTGTGCACAGAGACAGAGAGCAGGAACGAGAACGACTCAAAGATCGCTCGGGCTTTTATGCTCGCTTTTCCCACGGAGCGCGAGCGCCTCTACTCCGGCTTCTATAGATCTCGATCGTTTCGCGCCGCGTCTCTCTCACTCTCTCGGTCTATTGTAGTCGCGCTGTATATTTCCAGGCCTACTTTCTCGGTCGTTCAATCGCGAGATGTATACCGGCCTCGTCGCACGTCCGATAATGGCAGAAAATCACGAGCGCGGATTTGAAACTACTGTACTATCCGCGACGGCGGCGTCGTCCTCGTCGTGTTTATCGGGATGAGTATACGAGCTCAAGCGTTGGCGGAGGAGGCGACACGATGAACCGCTTCGCATCGTCGGCTCGACTCGACTGACTGGTCTCTCTCTCCGGCGGCGCGCTCGCAGCCGACACTTGGCCGCCGACCGACTCGCAGCAGCAACTCCGGCGCGCAACGCGTGCTCGCCTCGGCTCGACGCTCGTGCGCTTTCGCCTCCGCTCGGCGCCCTGTACACTACGCTCTATCCTTCTCTCGCTCACTGTATGCAGCCACACACGCACACACACACACACACACACGTATTCTGCGAGTGGCCGGGCGTCGAGTGTGTGCTAGGAGTCGTGGTTTCGAGGAGGTATGCCAGTGAGAGAGAGAGAGAGAGAGAGAGAAGGGACGACTCGTCGAGGGTTATGCCCCATCTACACTATGGCGTTTTTTAAGGGAAGTCTGGTGAGCCTGCTGCTGCACTGGGCGGTCATTGAAATTTGGGTGGACGCGGCTCGGATTGTTAATGGAATATGGGTGAGGAAATATGAGGAGCTGCTGTTGGATGTGTAATAAGGGGGAAGTCTTTGACGTCGCCAGAGTGCCAAGGATGAAATTTTATTAGTAACGGGAAAATTCTTCATACGGGGACCGATGGCAATTTAATTTGCTTGTTTCGCGGCAAATTGCGGTAACTTAATGGGCGCTCGCGTTCGAGGGGTTGCGCAGCATGAAGCTCGCCTTAATCGCGGTGTCATTTTCTTTAAAGCCTCGGCTATCGCGCCTGCTGCTGCTGCTGCTGCTGCTGCTGAATTATTCATTTTTATCCTATATAGTCTTATTGCTGTGTGCGCGCCGATTTTTCAAAGCTGCTCGTTATACGTGTTTACCGATACCCTTTTTTGCGCGGTGCTCATATGAAAAAACAAAATGAAAAAAAATGAGGAGAGACTGGGTAATTTTGGCTTGGATGGGTCTCGGGTGTTTTTTTTTTTTGCTGTACGCGCACAGAGATGGTTTTTGTAGGAAATTTTCGGGGCCACAGTTTTCATTTTCGAGATTATTTCTCTATTGTGCCAGCCTCCCGAGGCCTGCGAGATAAAAGATTCTAGGTTAATTCTCGCGAATGTAAAAGAGCTCGTGGAACTTTTGAAATATTATATATAGAGCAGCATTTTTTAATTAAGTGGTCCTATATATGGCCCATTTTAAAAGGTAATAAGCGAAGGAAAAGGAATAAACTGTATAATAGGGTATAAATCAACACACTCACAGGAAACGTCACTGTCCGAAAATGATTGCTACTAGGCTTGTGGGTTAAGCCTGCGAATTCTGATTTATATTATATGAAACGATCCATCGAGTACGTCGAGCATCAAACAAACTCATACTACTGCACTGTCCCCGTATCAATATTTCTATTCAAACCTTTCAAAAAAGTATTTTTATAAATTTGAAAAATGTCATTTATATCATAGAAATCCAATTTTATTTTACGATAGAAGAGATATTACGAAAAATCTAATCGTCAATATGAAGATACAAGCCTCGCGTAAAAATTTACCGAGCTCCATCATAAAATGTTTCTATACGATTCTGATAAAACAATATTTTATATATAATATTTACTGAAGCAAAAAGCGTACAAGTCATCAAAATAAGTTTTTTATGCGCATGTCTATAAAGAACGAAGTATTCTTTATTTATATTCTTTATTTTCATTCGTGCACTGATATGAAGCTTACATTTTCAAACCCGTACGTGGAAATATACTTTAAATGTGCCACATTCAAAACCGTATCATATTTCCAAATAAATCAGTATAGAAACAATAAATATATCCCAAAACTATAAACCTTGTCCAAGATACACCGGACGTAAGGCGACAGGAAACATAAGTCATATAGTTTTAAAATTACAAATTCTTGTTACTTGATCATTTAGTACACAATAGATGCTTGTGACTGCAGCCGGTGATAAAACTCTTTAGAAAAGAGGACTTTGTAATGTGCTGTATTACATTAAAGTTTAAGATTAAATCTGTTCATGACTCCGCTGAAAAGAATGTAATCCTAACTCAATTATCATAATACTACCCACAATGAAAAAAAATCTCGTATATTCTGCAATACTCCCAATCCATTGATTCGATTAAATTTTAATTTTTAAATAAAAATTCTATATTTATACATTAATCATGAACTTGAATTCCGTTCTTTTTGATCAAATCTTGTCAAAGTAAACAACCCATTAAAATTGAATTCTACACACCAGTCTAAATCATTCTATTTGTCAATAATCACTGCATATAATACATTAAATTCGTCGGTAATTAAAAAATCGGATTGCACAAAAAAGTCATCCAACTCGTATAGGAGCGATCGATAGAAGAGCTGCGAGCTCCCGTAATCCCCCCATCGCACACAATTCAATGATCGCCAAAATTAAAAGCGTAGCCGGGCGTTTAAAGGCCTCTGCACCGTATAGTGTAGAAGAGGCATTAGCGCAGCTTCTGAAGCGCGCACATGTGACTGAGGAAGGGGGAGAGGGGGGAGACCATTCGTGCGCGTGTGTGCGCCGTCGGGTTACGCGCACGCCGCACGCATATACACGCAGGCACACTGAACACATAGGCCCGATCCGGCGGGTAAATACGAACGAGCGAGTCTGCCGCTGCTGCAGTCCGCACATGCATGCAAAGGCAGAGAGAGAGAGACCGAAGTGGAGTGTCTCGAGGCAGCTCGGCGCAAGCCTCTTCCGTGCCCCGGCTATATGTTGCGCTCTCTGAGCTCCGGCGCCACTCGCCGGCTGCTGGCCTGCTGTGCAAGAACGAGGAGCAGAGAGACAGAGAGAGAGAGAGAGAGAGAGAGATAGAGAGAGGGCGACGCGGTGTTAGGGAGGTGCGCCATGTCACGGGGACATCCATGCCGGTGGCCTGCCGCTCTCTGGCTTCTCTCTATCTATCTTCCTCTCTCGCTCTCTCGCTCTCTCGTTGTCTCTCTCTTCCCGTCCTCCTTTCGTTCCAGCGCGCAAACGTGCCTCTGCGGCGAGAGGAACGCCGAGACCGAGAAAAGACAGAGAGAAAGAGAGAGAGAGAGAGAGAGAGAGAATGGAATGGAGAACGGACTCGCTCGCGGTTCTTGGAGGACAAGGGCACATTCTCGCTAAATCGCGAAGCAGCCGAGAGAAAAGAGAGAGAAGAGAGAATCTCTTATACCGCAGCTTTCGAAACAAAACTCGATATACTTTCCGCGACGACAGGCAACAACACTACACAAGCCGCCAGTGGCCGAGTAGCTGCAGCAGCAAAGGCAGCAGCAGCAGAACAGCAAAACAGCAGTGCTGAAGGGACGAGTATATATGCGCGCGTGCGAGAGAGAGAGTGAGGAAGGAAGAGGAGGTTGAAGAAGAAGAAGAAGAAGAAGCGGCGCGAGTCGCCCGAGAGAGTCGGAGAAAGCTCCCGGGCTGAATATTTCAAGATGAATAGAGTGGCTGCCGCGTCGGAGAGTACATATATGAGCGACGCGACTGTGCGTGTGCACGTATGTCTGTATATGTGCGAGGAGAGGAGCGTATACACGCAGCCGCTCTTACATATCTCTCTCTCTCTCTGCACAGGGAGCTCGCGAGGGAAAGAGAGAGAGTGAGAGAGAGAGAGAGGAGAGGAGACCGGCTGAGTGTATCTCTGCGCGAAGAGAGTGAGAGAGAGATAGAGAGAAGAGATAGGCTGCTGCTATATCGAGAGTGCGCGAGCATATAGCCGGGCACAGCTCTTGAAGGCGCGAGGTTCTGCAGATGAAGAAAAAGAAGACAATCTTTTATTTATTTTTACTCTCCTTAGAGGTGTGCGCGCGCGAGAGAGGGGCAAAAGGGCGCCAAGCGACTTCTTCCTCCTCGAGGGTTGCGCGCAGTTCACTTCTCTCTCTCTCTCTCTCTCTCTCTCTCTCTCTCCTGCTATCTTTCTTTGTCTTTCTGCTTATTTTCTCGGTCTCTCTCTCAGCTCCTCCAAGGCTAGAGAGATGGGCACGCGGCGGCGGCGGCGTTGTCTGCAGTATGTACGAGGATTTTCCATTGTTTAGGGTCTTCTTCCTCCTTGAAGGCAGCTCGCTCTCCTCTCCTTGCACACGCTGCGAGTATTCTCTCTCTCTCTCTCTCTCTCTCTTCCTCCTTGTCAGTGCTGCAGTGTACCAAAGCGGCAGCGAGGGAGATAGAGAGAGAGAGAGAGAGAGAGGGAGACGGACACAGAGAGAAGGAAGGAAGAAGGATGAGAGGCTGCAGCCGCACCGTGTGGAGAGAGAAATAGCGGCCAATCTGGCCACGGTCCACGCTATATGTATATATGCACTATATATACGTATACCACGTTTCTCAGGCATACCTAACATCGGCGACGGCCGCATCCCCCCGGCGATGCTCGTTCCGACAGACTCGACTCTCTCTCTCTCTCTCTCTCTTTCTCTCTCGCTTGCTTCGGACTCCTCTTTTTCTTCTTTCCCGCATCGTTTCTGTTTGTGAATGTGTGCGTGTGTGTGTACGAGAGCGCTTTTTTCAGAACTAGCTGCTCCTTTAAGTATGAGCTATTGTGCCAGTGTGCGGTTTAAAGTATTACGAGGTAAGTTCTTTTTTTGTTTGTTTGTTAGAGGAGGGTTTGTTTGCTTTGACCTGCGGCTCTGAAATTTGAGGTTAATTTGGTCGCGTATCGATGTATATCGTCTTTCTACAGACAATAGATCGTTGGGGATGTTTAAGATGTATTGTGTTTATGGAGGATTGGTGCGGATTTTTTTTTTGTGGAGGGCGGGGGGGGGGGTTAATTCGATGTAAAAGGAGATGAATGTGAAATAGCCGTTGACCTAAATATCGGCTTACTCCGAAAATTCAAAGAATCTGCTTTTCATTTTGAAGGAAATGGTAAAAAAGAAAAATAATGTAACTGCGTTATCGTGTTTCATTAAACGGGAATTATGGTGGACGAGGGAAAATTGCAGGAAATGATTGAAGTCGATGGATTATACTTCGAGGATCACTGAAGTATACATTCTCTTCGCTTTTTGTGAAACTTCCAAGTCTTTCGCTCAACTCGAACTATTTTTCTTTTGAAATCGCTGATGAATTCCTGGTTGATTATTCCGCCATTAAAGGAGCAGCATAAGAAAGGATTAGTACTTTGTCAACTTTTTGTGATGGCATTTTACTACTTATATCAAAAGACTCCTAAATGAATGCTTATGATGAATAACTTCATTATAATGGCATTCATAAACCATCGTATTAGGAATGAAGCTATACGAGATTTTTAAGAACGTTCACGTAGTGCTGCAAGATTCAAAACGTGCAGCCCTAATTAAATTCTATTTTTCCATAGAAAAAACCTCTCGAATGCCTCACCGAAATTTCTTTTCAAACAAACCACATTCACTCCCACAAATTCCCTCGAAAAGATGCTCCTCCCCCAAACATCGAAAATTCAAAACTGTATACTTAATAAATTTCCAGCTTCGCCGCGGTAAAACTATTTTCCCCGCCGCAACAAAAGCCCATCACTCCACACAGGCTCACAAAAGCCTCGATTCTCTCTCTCTCTCTCTCTCTCTCTCTCTCCTAATCGTCACTAATTCACGCTTAAAAGAACCCCGGCGAGCTTCGAGCGCGCGGTGCACGATTTCGCTCTCTATCCGCGTCACATCGAGAGTTCACTGAAATAGGTGCGGGGGAGGAGAAGGAAAGACAGCCGAGGTAAGAAAAAAGGCAGCAGCAACAGCAGCAGCAGCAGCAAGAGGAATCCGTTAAACGTCGAAGGCTGCACGACCCGCGCTACATTATAGAATAGTTTCTCAAGCCCGTGTGGCTCCTAGAGAATATATATCCTTCTCTCGCTCGTGCACACGTGTGTATGTGTGTGTGTGAGTGTGTATATAGGAGGCTGCTTCACCTCCTCCACTTCTTCCTTTTTTTTTCGGCTCGGAGAAGCACAGCACACATACGGTGCGCCGCGCACGCCTCCCTGCAGCGGCCGCGATGCCTGCGCCTGGCCTCTTCCTCTCCTCCTTGGAATCATTATTTTTCTATGGACCTCGGAGCATGAAATCGGCCGAGTCAACCTTGTGGTCTCGCGAGAGGCAGAGTAGAGAAGAGAGAGAGAGGGAGAGAAAAAGAAAGAGAGAGAGAGAGAGAAGACAGACAAGCCAGGAGAAAAAAGACCTACTAAATGATAGAGAGCGAGAGAGAGAGGAAAGGGAGGCGCGCGCGGCTCTCTCGAAGAGGAAGGTAAAAAAGAAGTTGTGGAAGAGACGAACAGAGGAAGATAGCATAAAGTATCATAAGGAATGGCGTATATTACGAGGATGGGAGAGCGAGGGAGATAGAGAGAGAGAGAGAGAGAATTGCCGTATGGCCTGCTATATAAATGCGGCGGTAGGGAAACTCGTAAAAACATGATTGCCGCTCGGGTCTGGACCCCCGACTATACATCAATTAAGACGGCATTCTAATCTCTCTCTGCTCTTCTCTCGTCTCTCGTTCGCCAGCAGTCGAAGAGCGCCGAGACGACGAAAATAGTACATATAGTCCTGGCGATGGCGAGTCTCTCTCTCCTCTCTCTCTCCCTCTTACGCTTAAACGTTTACCGCTCCGCAGGCCGCGACTGTTTCTTGTCTCGCTCGCGTGCGTGCAGTTGAAAAGACTATACGCGATTCCAAAGCTCCCCCCGCGTGCCGAGCGGAAAAATGCCGAGCCGACTGTCTTCAAAGCTCTTTTCTCGGTATCGCTGGAGACCGCGAGAGAGAGAGAGAGAGAGGGAGAGAGAGAGAAGGAGAGTGCACGGCTATATACTACTCTACTAGCGCTGCAGAACGCGGGTAGGAGGACGATTAGATTGCGCTAATGGCGAACGATATCCTTATCGCGGACCTGG
This sequence comes from Megastigmus dorsalis, assembly GCA_900490025.1. Taxonomy (NCBI): domain Eukaryota; kingdom Metazoa; phylum Arthropoda; class Insecta; order Hymenoptera; family Megastigmidae; genus Megastigmus; species Megastigmus dorsalis. The sequence continues at coordinate 65,898 of UELU01132410.1, forward strand.
AATCCCTCCTCTCTCTTTCTCTCTCTCTCTCTCTCTCTCTTTCTCTCCATGCAATATGTCCCGCTCACGGACTTTCCGCCTCTCTTCCCTGTCTCCACATCTCTCCGACGCATCCCGTTTGTCTCTGTCCTGCTTCTTCTCCTTCTTGCGACTGCTCTTTCTTCCTGCCGTGTGGCCACCGCTGAGTAGACGTCTCTCTCTCTCTCTCTCTCTCTCTTCCTCTTTCTCTGGTATCCCTAGCTCGTTACTTTTTGCCGATGAGAAAGAGGGAGACTAAGGTCTCCTGACGAGGCAGCAGCAGCAGCAGCAGAACCGTCGGTCGGCAGCTTCTCTCTGATTCTGCTGCTCCTATCGGAAGGATAAGGTCCATGCATTTCGGTTCGACTGAGAATGCTTTTAGCTTATGGGAGGACGAATCAGATGTTCCATCTCGGGAGTTCGGTTTTCGAAAATGCCTTATTGCCGAAAAGTATAGTGGATGCGTGTTTTAGAAATGGAATATACATGCGTCTGGTTTTTTTTATAGTGGATGGGTTTTAAAATGCTGGGTTTTCGAAGGATTTTAGGAGCAATCTTGCGTAGATTCGTAAATTATGTGAAGGATTCTGTGAAAAATCTGTTTTGTTGAGACCTTTTAATCTCATTCCCCGAAATATTGGTTCTCGTGGATTTGTATAATTAGCGTGTCCTTATAGATGCGGTGACGTATACCTGTTATGTTCAAGCTCTTATAAATGTAATTTTTGCTATAGTATTGCAAATATTTTAATATTTTTTTTTATTATACTCGTCCTGACGAAGAGAATAATGTAAGTATTATTACTCTTCTTTTATAGCCTACATTATTAGTAATTTAAAAATCATTTGACGTAAGTTTACTGTTAGCCATATGTACTCTACATTTAAATCAATAAAAATCTATACTTAAAATTATTTTTTAATTGCAAATATATACATCTTTTATAGGTCAGAGAAATTATTAAATGTTCTAAGGTGTACACGAAACACAGTACTCTTCATAAAAGTTTAAAGTTCATCAAAACCCAAACTGTATTGGCAAGGACATTATTAGGTATAATTAATTTTTAAAGATGAGGCTCTAGCTACTTGCTCTGCAAAAGGGAAAAAAACAAGAAACGGATATGATCGCGAAGCAAACCCTGGCCTTAATCAACGGGGACTCGATGCCATATTTGGTATTTATATTATACATACTCAATTTATTTATTTAACGTAATAATTCTCATTATAAATTTTATAATTTTAAAAATTATTGTGAGCTGTATGCGAAGAAAAGAGAGTGGGAAAAAGTTGACACAAGATTAATTTTAAAAAGTATTTCACAAAAATTAGTAGAGATGAAAGACACAAAGGACATGAACAAAAATCAGAGATAAAAATTTATAATAAAATATATACCATGGTTAATAGTAAATAGTAAACAAACAAAGGATTGCGTAGATAACAAATTTTTACTACAGTGCAGAAAAGAATAGCTCACAAAAGCCTCGTGTCTGCGTAAGAATAGGCAAAGCTACTCAGATCACACAAAAGATTATTGCGGACAGAGTAATTGGGATTAGAAAAGAAAGCCGCTATCCGCAAATGCGTTTTTTTTTGTTTGCAGAAAAAGCTTGTAAAATTTAACGTCGCAGATAAACTTAGCGAAGAAAAGCAGTGCGCGGAGGTTCGTTTCGCTTTTGTCGTTTCACTGCGTATATAAGGCACTATCTGGGCCGTCTTGATTACTCTCTAGGCCGTTTGACTTGTCCAGGAATAGCTTCATTTAGCCGAAAAGAGCATTCCATTTAGATCGAGTCGCCGAACAGTTTTACTGATCGGCTACTAAAGATAGCGGAAAAACTCGCCCCGGCAGGAAATGGGTTACCGCGCTCCTCCTTTCCCCCTCCCCTTCACCCGCGCGGAAATTAAACGCAAGCGCAGAATTATCAGCGCCAAATTGCTAAAGTATTTATCATATATCTCATTTAATAAAACCAACTTAGGCGCAGCGTAAACAAACCTATATCGCCGGGTAATCTTATTGTGAGTGATAATTTTTCATTCGACGTTTCGTTACTCAATATTCGTCCCCCTTTGACTTCCGCAAGCGTGTGAACGCGAGCATCTTTCTGTTACACGATAAGCACATCGTATACGCAAAAAACGGATGTTCGACCGAGTGTCGTAGCGTCTAGCTCGCGACACATGGAGCAAACCACTTCGTCATCGGATGTGACACACTTTCCGCCGATAGATGATCTTTCATTCTCTCGTGTGGTAAGTGAATATTCGAAGGGGTCGAGTGCGCGCGTGTGTGCGTTGTCCGATAACTAAGAAGGCTGGTTGTACGAGGCAAAAGGGGATCGCGATCCGATGGAAAAGATCATCTTCGCCGAAGGACAATTCGGTTTTCATGACAAGCTGCTTTTGTCCACCGAGTACATGAAAAAAGCTCGTGTCCACACGAGAGAAAACAATTTTTTTTCTTCCCTCGGCAGAGAGGAGCTCGTCCTGCACGAGAAACAAAATTAATGGGTGGCCACGGAGAAATTTATTGTGATAACGCTGCGGCATCGCGTTAACGATAAAATAACGTAATATATGACTGACAAATTAAGAGTTAAAATAAATGAAACGCACAAATCTCCCGAGTTGCGATCTCTGCTCTGTACCCGTGAGCAAAGACATAAAAATTCGTGCGGACGCTCTTGACGTTTAACTTATAAGACGAAAATTTCGCGTACGATGCAGAAGGTAAAAAGTGCGGTATCGAAGGTATAAAAATGTTTTCCTTTTTCGTTCATCTCTCGCCGAAGTGCGTGCAATCATTTACGCGCGGAAATCGTTGCGAGGCCAAATAAATTAGTTATAAAGCTGCTCGACTTTTTTTTCTCGCGCCGCGTGTACACGTTAAATGTTTACTACGTGTACACGAACATTTACATAACGTTTTTCCTCTATCCGGCGCGCACATAGTACATTTTATTCGGGCTACAAGAACATAAATATTGTCGGATGCTGTAAATACGGAATGTGTATAATGTATGGCTTGGTTACGATAAATCTATACCAACGTTTAAACGACTGCATACGAATTGGCCGAAACATTCGGCAGTTAATCCATGCTGCACGAATAATCTAGTACAGTCCCTATCGAGCCAATCTATACATTTGCTTATTTCAATTTCGACCAAGAAAAATATTAAAAATTTCTTCGTACCGCTGCACTTACCTATACATAAAAAGGCTGCTTCATAAAAAAATGACCACATATTCCCGTTCGTTAAGGTAGAAAAGCCACAAAGTTGATTAACGGTATGTACAAAAGTCAAAAGGCAGGCTGTTTCTTTTTTGTTTTAAAAGCCACAATAATTTCAATTCATCCGTCTCGTCGCGCGGCATAACGATAATTTACTCTCGTGTCATCCGAATGCGCGCGCCTCTCAAATGTACATACAATCGGCCCCGAAAAAGGAAGTTTTGTTTATTTCTGTCATTACAAGAACATTACTTTTTCCCACTTGATCACCGCCATAAATAACAATAACATTATCAAAGAGTCGTCATCCTCTCATACACTCTCTCGGACTCGAGAACTCCGGACCGATTTTTCTCTTCGTCGACGACTGCACTTTCGAACTGTGTTGCATGCGTCGCGCGCCTCTCCCGGGACATTTTCGAGCGACCCGCTCGCGTGCACTCCACGCACACTAACACCAAAAGACACACACACACATACACATACACAATCACACACGCCGATACGCGCAGACACGCATTTAAAGTTGTGAAGCGAGGTTATAGGATATCTATACGCTTTTAAACTACCTGAGCCGAGTGCCGTGGCGACTCGTTAAATTTACTCTCTCTCTCGCAAGCGCTCTCCCAAAGAGAGAGAGAGAGAGAGAGAGAGAGAGAAAGAAAGATAAGCCCCTCCGGGCTCTTATACTACACGTATACGTGCAATGTGTCTGGGATATGCGCCGCCGTGCACGTCTGCCTATATGCGCGCCCGAAGATGATAGTACTTTTCTTCGGCGACGTCGTCGTCGCCGTCGTCGGAGCCTTTCTCTCTCTCTCTCTCTCTCTCCTTTACGATTATGCCGGAATCGCTTGGAATTCCCGAGGTTCGGTGGAAGAAGAGAAGAATAAGAGGAGGACGGCTCTGCGCGGCAATGTGAGAAAAAAGAAGCGAGCAGCCGCTGCGCGATAAGAGAGAAAGAGGGAGAGAGAGAGAGAGAGAGAGAGAGAGTGCCGAGGGGGAAAAAACGAGAAGCTCCTTCTCGTAATCAGTTCTTTTTCTCTATATGCCCTTTTTCTTCTGTCCTCTATACCGCACATATGTGTGTGTTGTGTCCGTCGCTCGTCGCGCATCGAGATTGACTGTTTATGTAGGACACTTTTGTAAGAGCTGCCTCTCGTTTTAGTGCGGCCTCAGAGATACGCGCTGAGCCTGTGCGGAGCGCTCGGTGATTAATCGATCTGATATATTGCTCGGGTTGAGGGGCCTTTTAGGCGGTTTAGAGATATGATATATGAGATTCATCGCTTCTTTCCCGCGCGGACTCGCGTCTCTTTTTTCCTTTCTTTCCTTCTTCTTTTCGTTTTATGGTTTGCTGCCTGCCGCCGAAGAATATTGTATCGGGAGAAAAGTTGTGTATATATATGTGTATATAAATCGTGATGCGTTATCAAAGTGGAACTGCTGATATTCAATTATAAAAGTGTTGAGCGCGCGCTTGATTTATTCGCTAAACGCGTAATCGTTTTAGACTTATCAGTTGTCAACGCGTGTTAATGTTTTTTCGTTCCTTTTCGTTCTCGTCTGGATATGTAGTGGTGGTTATTTTTTTGCTCCGACCGCTGGTTGCGTATGTTTTCCATTGGTTTCCTGGTGCTATTTACTCGGTTATTGAATTTGTTGCCTTCGTAATCAAATCGAATGAGTGTATTCTTAATGCCTGTAGATTATTAAATGCTAATTGGACATTGAAATATTTACGTACTTTAAATGACTTGGAGTAATTGCAGAAAGTCGGATGGTCTTATCGCTGAGGATTTTAAATTTGTTTGCGAAATATCTTACGTAAAATATTACAAAAAAAAACTGTGTTTTATATTGCTTTTGGAGTGTTTGAAGAAAATAAAGTATCGTTAATGCATAAGATATGCGCAATATCGACAAAGTAAATGAGTTTGTAAGAAAAAATGTTTAATCTGTGGATACAGAATGAATTTAATGAAAATTCTGTTAAGTGATAAAGTATTTATTGAAGAAAAAACCGATTGCCAATATAAAATTAATTATCTCGAATTATTTTCTGTTTGATAAGTACATGCAATCAACTAAAACGTACTTTAATATTGTATCTACACCACTTTGCAGTAAATGTGAAAGTGCAATCTGTTGCTGTAATTCTGGAAAATAAGCATTCAACAGAATTGTATTAATGCTTAATTTTTTTATAAGTATTTTAAAACGAAATTAGTACTGTCATAAAACATATAATATAGATGTAAGAACTAAATATTTGCATTAACACAGTCGTTATCAAATTAACACGCGGCTATAGTGGATCGACACTCATAACTATAGTTCATTAGATTAAATAAAATTTAAAAAATGATAATTGATTTAAAGCAAGCAATAATTTATTTACATGCCTCACATTGTTTGATTTAATTCGAGTAATATTTCAATCGAATTACAATACTTGCTTACGCTTAACTTGTTTACGAGTGATATCTTAATTATTAGCTTTGACAGTATATTCAATAAACTTTGAATTACAATAAATCAATGGACTATTAACAATTTACTCGATACACAATTAAATATGAATTTTGGTATTTAAAGTACAGCAATCTTTCGCACGACCGCAGGATTACAAATCCTTCGCATTAAAAGATTTCAAACTAATGCTCTCGCTAGAATACATTATACTGCACAGCCGCGAAAGAATTACAAAACGCGTTGAACAATTTAAATTACGCAACGCGAACCCCACGGGCGATCCACATAGTCAATAATGATAAATCGCCGCGAAATAAACGCTCTTTAATCTCGCGAAACTGATCGGTATTAATGCACACACAATACAATAAACAACATCCATAACATCATCCTTTAAGCCCATCAGCCAAATAAAAAATCCATCCCGTTCAATTTCCAAGCGGCGCGAGCGCGCGCAAAAAGTCCGATTCACACCCGATGAATAATTTCCGCATTGCTCACAATACCTTCATAAATCCACAAAACAACATATGTATATACACACAGGCTAAACTGCAGCAGCAGCAGCAGCAACAGCAGCTCTGCTCACACCCTCGCTTTCTAAGTTTCACGCGGCCGCCAACACAATGGCAATAGCCTCTATTTATAAAACCCCGCGCGCCGATACAAAGTAATCGCTTATATATCATTACCCCGCGTCTTTCTCGGTAACCGCCTATCAATCACTGGCACTTGGTCAAGTCAACGCGCGCGCGCAACGAAAGACGTCGGCGTATAAAAAAAAAAAGGGAAGAATTATCGACGAGCAGCAGTGGCAGCAGCAGCAGCAACGGAGCTTTCTACGAAATATCCGATAATACGTCGGTACGCAGGCAGAAACCCGTATAGCAATGTGTATATAAGTAATGGCGCCCATATTCGCGACACCCGGCTTCAAATACTGCAGGTATACCTATACCTATGTACAGCCAACAATAGCCGTAGCAGCCAATCGCGGCGCGTGTCACTCAAAAAGTCATCACTTTTCTCGCTCCGCGGACTGCAGGTCTTCCGGACTTCGCGCGCGACTTACGAACGATATACTTTATTATACGGGGAAAATGAAGGCATCCATTTCATTGATTAGACAAAGCTCGTCCGCCCTTGTAAACATTCTTCACGGACTTGGGTGCGCGCTTAGAAAACTCTCTCTTCTCTTTCTCGTAATAATTCGCGCGCTCTGCGGGCTCCAGGACGAAGGCATTACAATTAGCTACAGTTATCTCCGCGAGTAAGAGAGGGAGAGAGAGAGAGAGAGAGAGAGTATGAGAAGAGCCCATCCCCGCGTGATAAATCAGCGCAGAGCGAGAGAGTGAGCGCATTACCGGAGCACAATGCTCATAATTCTCGCCCACTACAATGGGCACCGGACCGAAGGAGAAGAAAAGACTCGTTCGCGATTCTCTACTCCCTCTCTCCCTCTCTCTCACTTCTGCGTCGCACAGGAACCTCCCTCCACCTCTTTCCTATCCTTTTTCGTATATTACAGAGTCTTCGCGTTTCTCGTCTTTCTACATTTTCTCGTCCCTCTCTCTCTCTCTCTCTCTCTCGTTCCTTCCATCACAGTCGCTCTTTTTCACCTCGTCTCGAACAAGTTGGAGAAAAAGGGAGAGAGAGAGAGAGAGAGAGAGAGATAGAGAGGCAACCCACGAAGGAGAGCCGCAATTGTACGTGAAGAAGTGAACAAAGTCAGAAATCCCCCATTGACTAACTTCCGCGGTGTGTTTCCCGGTCGGGTTTTGCTCGAATGCCAACAGCTTTATATATACCTATATACATGTCCATTCGCACAAACACAGCTTGGAGTCTCTCGGTCAAGTCGAGTGGCTTCCTTTCTTCATTGAAAATCTTATTTGTAGAGGAATTCGCTCGCTTTTTACCACCTTTCATTCACTAATCCGGGCGTGTGCTGGAGGTTAGGGACTTTATGCCATAAAGCCCGGCGCTGCACAGCAGCTCGGCGACTTTTAAGTCGGGGCCTTTTAAACAGACTGGAGTAGCAGGAACAGCCTCAACAGCAGTCTACGGAGTTATATAGAGCTTGACTTGACCGACACTGGAGAAAGAGAGAGAGAGAGACAGAGAGAGAGAGATCGAGTCGAAGTCGAAACAAAAAGGCACACATACAGTGAGCACCTCTTTTTACCTTTATCTAGGCGGCCCATTTACTAATGAAATGCCCGTTAAGTCTTGAGAGGAGAGCGAGTACAGTATACGTGTGGTGTATATACCCGTTTGTTCTCCGTTGCAGACCGAAACTTTAGATTAGGTTAACGAAGGAAGCGGTGGCTCTTTGACTCTTGTTCAGAGCCTTTGAAAAATCACTTTGATGGGATTCTTTCTTCAAATCGAGCGTTTCATCAGCCTGCTTGGATCATGCTGGAACCACGAGTGAATGCTTTTAGCTCGTGAATTAGAAGTTCATGAAAATAATTCTCATTGCATTTTAGATACATTGGCTTTATTCGTTATGAGAAAAATGCGAGTAATGTAAGCTTCTTATAATACACTATAGATACAATTATTATATAGTCCCACATCAGATTGTATACATACAATAATAAAAAAAAAATGTATTGATATTCAAACATTGTGTTGTAGTTAAGAAATTAAATTTTATAATATAAAGTAGAAAAAATACTTTACCTTAAATATACTCATTTCCATTAAATATTACAAAATACATAATTATATTAATATGTCTACATATAATAATATACGTGTATTAAACACATGAATAAATTCTACTTGCATTGAACTTTCAATATTTCAAGCAATTAATAAGAACCTCCAGAATATCATACATTAAACTTATATACAGATCAGTTGACATAAATGTTAAAATTAGCTTAGCTTGCAAAATGATTGTTAAACAATTTAACGATCATAATATTTTTATCTTGACATGTATGCCTAATGCCACTACGAAAATAATAAAATCTACGAAAATATAAGCTTAGTTGACTACATTAAACGTAAAATCAAATAAAATACAAAAACAGATTTTCGAAGATACGTACAGCAGCCATAGCCAGGATAATTTAATCGTTCCAACTTTAATACAGGATAGGCTATTTACAAACTGCAGTTACTTTGAAAGTGTTTTCCTGCCATAATAATCTGTTAAGTGTTTCTGTTCCGGATTAGATAGTCGCAGCGTCAGGGATCTTAGCTTTGAAAATCCATTGTAAGCTTCTCCGTAAGACAACAAAAGCATCCATTTAAGAGTCTTTCAAATATCATTAATGATTCAATGTTTTTTTAGGGTCGTAATAGCGCGGCCTTCGGGGAGCGAGTCTCAGCATTGAGTATTCATGATGCGATTAACACGTTGAAATTGAAAAAATATTCACTTTATGATCAATTTCAATGGGCCGGGATTTAAAGACGAAAAAGAAGTTTTCTTTTACAGTCAAAACTGTAATTCAGAAAATTCTTTTAACATCCTTTGTAATGACTTAGAGAGGCGATGTAACTTTGTTCGATAGAAAAAAATTTGTGAGCGATAAAATTTTATTCCTTTGAATGGGAAGTCTCGGCAGCGCGTCTTGTAATAAGAGAAATTTTTTTATGAAAAATTAATGAGTCAAAAACACTCTAATTAATTTATAAATATGGATCTTGATTTATTGCAGTAATAGTGTGGGAAATCGAAAGTATTTACATATATATATATATATATATATATTACTTAAGACTTCTTAATAAAATTTACACAGAAAAACATTATTTATTATTATAATAAATTAAGCCTTTATCATGTTTCACTTTAGCGCCAATTCACCAATAAAAATCTGCTCGGTATATATATATCGATTCGAAAACGGTCTATAACAAACAAACGCGATAATAAACAAATTTGCCATAAACACGAAAACCGAGGAAACAAATGCCAAAAGTTCAAAGAGCATTAGACTCGCGGCATATAACACGAAAACGCCATTTCCAAAATCAAAACGCACAGCCTGAAATAACTCAATCGCCTGCAGGAGCAGCGACGAGCCGCGCGCGCGTCGGTGCCGTTACCGTCGCGCTATTGTACCCACTTAATGTTAATACCCCGAAAATTAAAATAGAGCCCTCTTCATTAATAATGCTAACTCTGCCCCCCCTCACCTACTCCCTCTCCTCTTCTCGCTCACCCTCGTACACATGTATATGCTCGCACCACCGCTGCTGCTGCTGCTAGCGCGGCGCAAAGGGCTAAGGCTAATTGAGCGTGGAGAGGCGCGTAGAGCCAGTCGGCGGGCCTCCGAGTTCATTAAAAGTGCACTTTGAAGCGGCCGGCCCCGCGCCGACTGGTTCTTAACGAGCGGCATAATTCGAGCGATATCAATATATATGCCACCCTCTCTCTCTCTCTCTCTCTCTTTCTCTCACGATGAATGTGCAGAGAGGGAGAGAGAGAGAGAGAGAGACGTGGGCGTTCTTGGCCCCCGCGTGAGCTCGGCTCGATCTTCGATAGCGCCCCTATATATATATCCGCGCGCGCGCACAAGAAAGAAAAGAAGAAAGAGTGCACTGATTAATTTTAGCTACTTCCTTCTCTTTCGCGTGTTTTATCCTACCCGACCCCTTCTTATATATAATTCCTGTTGCTGCTGCTGCTGTTAAATCGATGCGCGCGGAGGCGAATTAACTGCTGTCGATTTATCGCGTGCGATGGACCGAGGAGGGAGCGAAAGTCTCTCTCTCGAGAGAGAGAGAGAGAGAGAGAGGAGGTGAAATATTTAAGGCTGCAGCATTATGAAATTTGACAATGGGAATTCTTTATGAAGGAATGCCCGCATCAGCCGAGCGACGAAAGAGAGAGAGAGAGAGAGAGAGAGAGCGAATGAATTTTCATCCGCTGCAGCTTGCGAAATATTCTTACCGCTGATCAGACTCGACTGCTTTATTACAGCTACCTATACATTTAGCGTGTTGCACAACTTGTTCCTTTTTTTCAACCTTCGTCTTGTCATATTACGTTGCGTGTCGTTAATAATCCCAATTTATTAGTGAATCTCGCTAATCGATAAATGAGCCTGGTACATGGCTTATAACTCGGCGGCTTATTAGACTGTAACACGGGACGAGCTTTCAACGGAGATTTCGCGCAGATAATTGCAAATCCTGCTACTGTACATTGTCGAGAATTAGGATTTTAATGGCATCCGGACATGAATAAGAGCGCGAAATCTTAATTCGTCGGAATTTGAAATGTGCAATCTCGACCCGCATACGTCTCGTTGATTGATAATTGACTCCAATAAACTTCACTTGATCTTCCCCGCGATGCAGTACCACGAGCTTGAAATTATTCTGCCACGCGAAAACAGATTTTCTCCAGAACAATGTCTTCCTATCCCAACAATACGGATATTAGAATACATTATTCTCACTGAATTCATCTATTGGATAATACATATATATATATATAGATACGATATAGCTTCATTCGCTCGATAACGATCGTCTATTCGCGCAATCATGCACCGCAAATAATGAAGCATCCTGCACGAGAGCTGACGCGGCAATTCAATTACAAGTGTAATATCCTATACACGCGAAACACAATCGCAACCCAAGTGTATAACTATATACTAAATAAATGTTTATGCTTTTAAATCACACGTACTCCTCTTTTATTTCCAGTATGGACTTGGACAGTCGCGGCGCTCTGCACGCGACTATTATTATCCCGCGGAGAAAACCGATATTTCCTGTTTCATTGTAGTGCGCGAAACATTTATGTCAGCGTCGCCGCAGCGGCAGCAGCCACATCGCACGACACGAAACTCATCCACTACCTCGCAGTCTCGCTCTTTCTCGAGTAATCAAGACATCACTGTGTCCCCTTTCATCTTTGAATTTTTCCCTCTCCGTCTCTCTCCCTCTTACATCACATCCATTATCGGCGAGTCTATGTAGACACCGCGCGTGTACACGTATCGGCGGCTCGTGCGAGCCTGTACAATATATAGTGGACATTGAATTACCGCGAGATGCTTTGCACCGCCGCGCGCGGCTATTTATATTACACTTATGAATTGTTGCGCCAATGCTTGTTGCTCAATATGAATGAGCCGAGCTGGCGAGTGGCTGTGGTACAGCAATATATATATATACATGGAGCCGGTCAATCGAGAAACCTCGCGCTCTTTTCTTTTCTATTGGACGGCGAACGCGCGGCCGCGACGCATCGATGCAGCTCGCTCACCGCCGCTGCTGCTCTAGCGGTCAATCACGCCCGCGTGTGCGGCTGTACGTGTGCGTGTGAGTACGTGTATGTTTACGTGTGAGCCGCAAGTGATTCATCGGTGGCGCGCGTAGGGCGGTATATTTTCTTGTCCGCCGCTTTCGTCGAGTCGAGACCTACGTTTCAATCAAGGCTAAAAAGTTATTTGAAAGACGGACGATGGCGCACGGTGAAAAAAGGGGAAGCCGAGCGCGCGCGCGCACGAGAGAGAGAGACGGAGACGGAGGATCGCCGAGAAAGAGCAAAAGAGCGCGCGAGACAAGAGAGCGCTGCGAGCGCGGCTCTCTCTCTCTCTCTCTCTCTCTCGCATGCGATTAAACGAGAATTTTAAATTGGGATATTGATGAGGATTCGCCGGGGGAATCGTGATTGTTTAATATTGACCGAGTCTAATGGAACGTGGAGGAAGTCTACGAGTTCCAGGGTCGGCGGTAGGAGCGAGACAGAGAAATAGATAGATAGAGAAAGAGAGAGAGAGAGAGAGAGAGAGAGAGAGAGAGAGAAGAGATGCGGACTACATGCGTTCGAGCGGCGAATATTCAATTTGATGGAATCGATAAATTTTCGTAATTAGCGAGATTGAAATAAAATTACGAGCTTAATTGATTCCCGCTGCTGTTGCTGTTTTTAAAAGGCCAGTCCTTATTTTATCGGCCGACGTGTTTTATATCTATACGTATATATACTGGGCCTGGCTTTTGATTCATGCACCCGCGATTGAATGTTTTTAATTTATATCGGTCGTAGTGTTATTAGCGAATTGATTTAATGAGTCCTTATAATGACAGGTTCTTTTATGAATGTAATTTTAAATTACAGGGACGGCGAGGAACGGCGTGTATGTCCGAGCGTGCGCGCGCTCGAGTCAGAAAAGTTCAATCGAAGCTTGAAAAATGACTTTCTTGGGTGGCTTTTATAGAACATAAGTGTTTGCCGTTTTAATCGCTCTTGATTAATCGTGATGCAATCATTTATTCGCTTGAACGAGTCGTTATTATACATCGTTGTATATCCTACGTAGTCGGGGAAAATCTTTAAATGCCTATCCACATACCAAGGGAGCGAGTTAAATATATATATCTACATTATTACAAGCTCTGGGGCTCTCCCGTCCCCATAAGCAAAGTTAACCCGAAATTCCGAATAAACAATAATTTCCAAACCGGCGGGTTCTGTGCATTTCGCGCACACAAAAGATTTCCCGCGGCCTCTCGAGCGCTACGCACACCGATATAAATTATAAAATTTTTTCAATTAACGCCCAGCACAAAAAGGGGGTCCTATAATTAAAAACTTTGCAAAAAATTTATGGATTTCCGCATGAACCGCAGCCTCCCACATAAATTATCCTCGAGAAAAGAGAGAGAGAGAGAGAGAGAGAGAGAGAGCGTGCTGAACAGAACAAAAAAAAATAAAGCATTAACTCGTACTCAAATAAAAGGGCTCGTCGTCGTCGTCGTCCTTCCACCCCCCGCCCAACCCCTCGGCGAGCGCACACCATCTAAACTTTTTCGCTTTGTCAATAAAACTAAAACGCATTTCGCACCACCGCACACACGCACACACACACACACGCTCGGCCAGTCAACTTTTCCCAGCGCCGCGCTTGGTATAATGTTTTTCATACAGTTTTCGCGCGCGTGCGAGAGAGAGAGAGAGATTTAGCTATACGCTTCTGGAAAAAGACCGCCGGTCGCCGCAAAATAATACAACAAAACCGACGAGTATCCTCGCGCTGTGTATATGCTATATAGAAGGAAGCGAGAGAGAGAGAGAGAGAGAGAGAGGGAGATAAAAAGGCCCTCCTCCTCCTCCCAAAGTTCATCGCGGCGCACATGCAGGCGCGACTGCGTCAGAGAGGGGAGAATTTATTCCTCCGACCCCCCGGACAGTGGCAACGTCGGCGGCGGTGGCATCGAGCTGTCTCTCCCTCGGCCGCGTCATAAACGAAGCATTGAAAACACACAGCGCGCATCTCGCATAAATTGTATTTGTCGAGAGTGGCGGGCGGGCGGACGGCGGCGGCGGCGGCGGCAGCAGCAGCGAACGTAGCGAATCGAAGTCAGATTGCACGAGACACTTTCCACGGACGCCCGTCGGATTGAATCAGCCCCCGTGTCCTGCGTCCGAAAGCCCCGTGGCCTGACAGAATATCGGGGAAAGAGAGGAGAATGAACGAGACCGACTCGCTGCTGCAGCGCGGGGGACCGAACAATGAAAAAGAGTATCAATATAATTAAAAGAGTCAAGCGCGTGTACGTGGCCGTGGGTGCAGGCAGAACTAGTTCTGCGCCTGTCTCACTGCTATTTACGTGTAATTGGGACACGCGATTATTTTGACTATATATAATATATATCTATTTACTTGGACTGTGCGCACTTTTATGCAAATAGAGAGCTGATGAAAAGTGCATCTGAAAATCCGACAAGCTGCACAGCTGATTTACCCTAACATTTATGTCTTCGTAAAACTCGTAATACGAAAAATATTCACGTCAGAGTCGATCGATCAAAATATTCAACGCTATTAAACAAGTCCATTTGTATATTATATCCTCTATTATATGAAAGATTTATTTCTATTAAATTTATCCAATATCAATCAGAAACGCGTTGTACGTATAATGAATTTCTTTTTATCGATAGATACAAAGTGGTTAATTAATCGAAAACAATTAAGAATAGATAAGACGAGATAAGAAGGAAAAATGTCCCACGTGAATTTTCTATGGGAAAGCTAAATAAAGTGCAGGAGAGATAAAACAAGCTGACAAATACAAGATAGAATAACATGTAAATGCGATAACATCGGAGTGATAGAGATTGTATTACAGATATATAAGTGCTGGTATGAGGGTAGTTATCGCGATTTGGGGTTAAATTGGAACAACGGGCAATCAATTGAATCCTATGGGGGCGATCAACAATAACACACAGAAAGATCTCCTTGTAACGCATAACTGAGCCACTAATACAAGCATGATTTGATAAAATATTGACGTAGGATTTGGGCTCGTATTATATCAGTGCGCGGCCTATTAAGTAGAGTAGCCGCACCGTTACGTATAAGCAAACAGAAATTGTAATTAAATCAACCTTTATATATATTTTATATACAATCTTTAACATAATTATTTATTTATTCATTCTTTTCGATACAATAAATTATACATATAAATGTTTTATTCTTGATAATGTTCGTTCAAAGCAAAGAAACAGGAGCATTGTTAAAAAACCATTGATTATTCGTGTTCGGCAATGTTTTTCGAAAAAATATAGATTACGTCCTTAGTCCGAATTGGATACGTATCTGAAATGAAAGCTAGATCGCTTTATTCAATGATTGAAGAGACAAGAAAGAAGAAGGACTGTGTTCGCAGATAGAAGGGAAGAGGCGAGAGAGCGAAATATAGATATAGAATATGTACCGAAAGAAAAAAGAAATAAATGGAGACAAACAGAAAGGACAGAGTGTAGAGATAAAGGGAGATTGCGGGCGAAGGAAGAGAGAGAGGAGAAACTACCCCTGCTCTTGTTCGTGTGCTACCGACGGGCGGAAGGCCATCGCTTCTCTCCTGCACACACATACACTACACAGAGATCCCGACATCCACACACAGAGGGATTCAAACAAAGATTATATTATCCGCGCAAGCAACGCAAGCAGTGTGCGCCAGTGCAGCCGCGTACCTGTGCAAATATATACAATATCCGGCCCTGGTACAAATGTATAACCTACGTATACTATAGGATACGGCTGCGCTGCTGCGTGTGTCGCGCGCCTCTCGCTTGCACTGCCACCGCGGCGCGTGTGTTCTACGTATACACACACACCGACACATACGCACACACAGACGGACATATGCAGACAGACACAGATGTACTGCACAGCAGCAGCGCGGGAACGAATACGACCTCTTCAGTCACAGATTGGGCGAGTTGCGCGCGAAATCATACTTGGCTTGCATAACATTATTTGCAGATGCGACGCGGCCCTAATTGACTTGCGCCAACAAAAAGTACATAAATCACGTGTAATAACTATAATACTGTGTATAGCAGATCTCTACTCAGCCACCGCAGCGTTTTCCCTCTAATGCATATTCCCTGATAATGTTATGACGTGTATAATGGTATATATATATATATATGTGTGTAAAAGCATTGAGGGGATGGAAAAGAAAGTCGGATGATTTTCTTGGGGAAACGTTGAAACACTGGGTAATCGCTCCATTGGCGCTCGCGGGGCAAACTTTTTCATTCCAATTAGAATGAAAGCCTCTTTGCGCGCGCGCGCGTATCGAAAGAATTCCTGTTTTGAATGGAATTAAAAGTTGGCGGCTGGTACAGAGAGAGAGAGAGAGAGAGAGAGAAAAGAAACTTTTTCATCGGGAAGCCCAGCGGGTTTATTTTTCTGCTGGACCGGCTCCGCGGTGAAAAGAAATCTGACGCGAACGGCGCGGAAAAGCTGAACAATTAACACTTTTTACGCTGTATTACCACTGCCGTTCTATGAACGAATAAAAACAGTTTTTAATTCTATATATTTAATTTCACGAGGGCTGATAACTCTTTGTATATATATAAATAGCTGCACGTTTTCTCATCGACGCGCAGTGATTAGAAAGGCATAGCCATATAAATAGAGCATTGAAAATGCCCCTTAGCTTTCATCGCTCTGTCCGACAAACTTTCTACCTCGCGGATCATTCGACGAAAAATCACCGCGGCAAGTGAAGAGTATCCAAGCCGACGTCATACATATTCATGCACTTTCTTCCGTCGCGTATTTGTACAAGAGAGACATCGTGCAATCATCGATCGGGTATAAAGCAACTCCGACACAACTAGCCCGCGAAAATATATATTATAAAAATTTTCCTCCTCCTCGTCTCTCTCGCGAGTAACATAATCGAGCGTGACCCCCCGTGGTCTGCACGCAATAATATCCAATTGACCGCGCGAGATCTTCGACTTTCGTGCACACGGAAATATGACAAAATTCGTTGGGAGTTTATAGCGAGAGAAAGAAAAAGAAAGAGAGAGAGAGAGAGCTATTGCCAAGCGAGCCGTTGTTAAAGCATCAAAGTTCTCATTAACCGTCGGTTCGGCTAAAATGGTGTGCCAGCTCCTCTCGAGCATATCCTCGTAAGTATATATAATGAAACGAAAGAGAGGTATACACGAGGGATCGCGCGCGATGCAAAAATGTCCGGTTTACAGCGTCGCCCGACCGAGTCATTCACTCTGCTGCACCACGAGTGACCCGCCACGTCGTCGCTGAGCGCAGGCTGCACACGTAGACCTTTCTTAAAAACTCTCTAAATGGCCACGCACGGCTTCGTTCCTTTTCGTGTGTACATATACACACAGGGGCACGCGTACCTGCGTACACAGAGGGAAATGTTTATTTTAAAGCGGCGTTCAGAAGCAGCAGCAGCAGCCCCCGTCGCCTTTCGCATCGTATTAATCATGCGTTCGAACCTCTCATATACAGAAAGAGAGAGAGAGAGAGAGAGAGAGAGAGAGAGAGTCGCGCGCGTGGCAGTGCACAGAGAGTCCGCGAGTGTAGAGAGAGAGAGAGAGACGCCAGGGTGCACTGCAGCGCGCTTTGCCACGGCGATCACGTTTCGTGTGACGGACGTTACTCCCCCTCTCTCTCTCTCTCTCTCTCTCTCTCTCTGCCTCTCTCTCTCTTGGCGCGCGGAACTACTATACACGTTCCAACTGTCCGCGGCAGGCTCATGAGAGATGGCGGTTGTGCGAGGGGGGTCCCAGCTCTCTCCCAAAGAGCGAGAGAGAGAGAGAGAGA